>JAUCMU010000125.1:13515175-13533791 GCA_032275025.1 Enteromius treurensis | reverse complement strand
TTGAGAGCCCTGCTTTAAAACGCTAGTTGGTGCTCCAGTATAATCGGTCCGCCGAAACTCATCCAGTGAGAAACGTTACGCGGTGCAAAAATAAGTGTGATTAAAATGTGTTAAAAAAATTGTTAATTTGTTATTTTTTGTGTAATTAATTAATCTAAATTAACGCGTTAAAGTCCCGGCCCTAGTTTTAACTTTTTTTGGTTGGCACCTTTTTTTGAGGTTAGTGTGTCTTGTCTTGAGGCCGAGACCTAGCACTTATATACTTTTTCAGGATATCTTAGTCTTGTAAATTGTTTTACAAACAAACACAATGTTGTCTACTTATTAGACCAACTTATCTATGTAAAGTAAACAACAACATCAACAAAAAACATCTTTGCAGAAACAGAAAAAATGGATTACTTTTAAGATGATAAAGTGTGTAAGCTGATTAAAAAAGAGACATGTATCTTTACTTAGTGACTTGTGAACAACTTGGTCCAAAGTTGAGTAAACTCAAAAAAGCTGAAATTTTAAATCCAGTCACTTTTACAGTATAATTACAATAGTGGCAATAGCATACACATACTGCAAAATAAAGTGGCTTCCACTTGATATTGTCCCTAATACCTGTGTACTCACATAGTAACTAGATGTGTACGTAGTATAAGCACAGTGTATAGAATCTACAGCTGTGATATTGCTGTAACTACAAACATATAAGAACCCTCAGAATGTGGTCTGTGAGTACAAATGTGTCACAGGACATTGGTAACAACACGTTTTCCACTTCAATTAAGTACTCGTGTAACAGGAATTATATAACTATATTTTGTAACAACAGTATGCATAAGAGTAATTAGACGCAGGGGGTGATCCAGGGGGTAGGTTTATGGATATGTAAAGTGGGAGGAGTTGGAACTGGAACTGACGCAGCATTATAATACCAGTGTACTTAACATGGTAACTCAGGAATCGTTCACTTAATATAAAGTTTAGCATTCTGGACACCAACCAAAATGTATATGTAAAGCCTAACTTAACTGACTGCTGCTGTATAACATCAGAGTAATTACATTGTAAATCTATAGGAATGGTCTATGTAATAAGCGTAACACTTTCTTTACCAAAAAGTTTTGTTAGTCCTGTTACACATTTGTACGTGCATGTATTGTTCAGTGGGTTGTTACATACGTGTAATTACACAAACACTAAAGCTGTAGATACTGTACTATTGATCAATGTGTACTTACACTGCAGTTACACACTGCGTAAACATCTAGTTACTTTGTAAGTACATATGTATTAGCGACACTATAAAATGGGACCAACTATGTATTTTCTATAGCATTTGTGAGAGCTCTTAAATTCAGCACATTCATGGTAATTCAGTTAAAGAGTTTCTAAATGTTTAACGAACCATAGACAATTATTGCACATGCACCTGTGGAACAGTCCTTTAAACAATAATGGTTTACATGTGGCATGTGATTAAATGTAATTAAATATTTAAGTCTAACCTTAAAAGTCTTTATAAATTGTGTTTCATATATATATATATACACATATAGATATTTTTTTATCTTATATACATTTGTATTTTGTATTTATTCTTGCTATTTCTATCTTTTTCTGTTGTGTGTCAGTAAGAAATATTAGTTTACATTTCCAAACATTAATTTTGCCATTAATTTAAATAATCAAGTGAGACTATTGTTCGTCTGACAACAGTGCATCACACAGAGATCTGCTTTCATCATCATCTAGTCTGTCTGGAATCACATGAAAAAAACACAACAAACTGAGACAGACTGAATCCAGAAGAATTGGTAATGTCTGCAAGACGCTTCAAGAATCTACCTACAAAGCTACAGTAGTGTTGATAGTTTTAGCCACGTGTGTAAAAATGTTGTAAAATGAGGATGCTGTCAAAAAATTATATAAATAGATTTTCTTTATCAGTGGACTTCTGCTCACTAAATCATCAAGATTTCCACAGTATTCAAACCTCTGAGATCAAAAGTTCGTTCTTCTCTCAAGAGATCATGCATTGTACATTACGCATATGCAAATAGCATATGTTGGTAATCATACTTCTGTGTAGACGTCTGCTTCACTCAGTGACTTTGTAAAAGGCCTGTAAAGGTCCTCATCAAGCCATTCACTTGCGTTTACAGGAACTGAATCTGACAGAAGCCTCCTACTTCTGCTTTTCTTTCTGATACCCAGAGTGGTTGCTTTATTTGTGTGGGTCTGTGTGAGGGTGTTGTTTTAAAACAACAGGTTTGGTTAAAGTCAAGACATGCAAGACATTTACCAACTAACAAGTAACTCAAACAAACATAAGATTATCACTCAGAAGAAGGGACTGATAATCTACAACTGATAACACTGTGCTCTTTTGCTGACTCTGAAACCATTTGCATTTCTCCATTCTCTATCTCAGGTTAATTGTTGTTTTAAAATGAAGGGACTTGCCTAGATATTTCTATAACAGTTGCGCACGTGGTATGTCTAGCAGTAAATGCGAAAATAATAATAAAAAAAAAATCTGTTTTTTAAGTCAGAATCTAAATCCATAGCTGTGAAGGATGCCAAAAAGAAAAGAAAAAAATCTCTGTATTCAGATCACTGAAATTGAGAAGTGAAATTTCTCTCACTTTCTACCTGCTTTTTTTCAATCAGGAATATAATAGGGCCTTACATAAGCATGTTTCCAGCAGACATAATAGTGTGTAAATGCATGAATATTCATTTTCTCATCTTTACATTATTCCAAACCTGTATGAGTTTCTTACTTTCTTCTGTGTAACTTGAAGAAAGATAGTCATGTAGGCTCTAAACAGTGTGAAAGTGAATTTTCATTTATGGGTAAACCGAAATACTACCACACACAAACTCCAATAGTCAAGTTTTAGATGAGCAACCCTCTTTTGAGTCTGTTACACTATTCTGGGAAGGGTGTACAGGTTTAAGCAAGACATTCGCAGCTTTCCTGCAGTTGCACCATGCTAAGACTGGCAGGGAGAATGAAGCAAGAGCTAATGGAGCTGACGTTGAGAGGATGAGGAAAGGTAGTGTGGGTGGAATAGGCCACTGGAGCTAAACATAGTCAAACGCTAATGAAGAGTCAGCAACAAAATTGGAGAATGAGCCAGATTATTTAAATTTCTGTTAAAGGAAAACAAAAAGTCCATATTTGTGGAGAATGCAAAGCCCGATCATATCCAAATGATAAATTCCCATCAAAAGAAAACATCTGTGGGGCTTTGAATATAAAATTGAAAAAGAATACTGTACATGTTCTCATATGCATTAAACATTGTGTGCACCTCTTGAAATAGCGTTGGAGAAAATAGACTGCTGAAGTAGCTGCAACACATGCAGTGTGTATTAATATATGAAGAAAACAGCGAAAGTCATCAGTTTTAGCCGGGTGTGCAGACAGCTGTATGTTGCACCAGGGCTGCAGTAAGCTCTGTGGTTTGGACAGCTTGAATCGTGGTGAAACGAAGCAAATACAAAAGCAGTTTGAAAACATTGAAACTTTATTTAGAAGTACAGCAATATGCTGATTTCCAAAAGTGTTTAATGTATGCTAAGATAAAATAATGTTTTAGAGATTGGTGTTCGTATCTGGGATTACAAAAAGGGCTCCTAGAATATTCTAAAGTTCATCTATAAATAAAAATAATGCTGAACAAAAATGTCCAAAACAGAAATTATGAATCACCATTCCATTTTTTTTTTTTTAAATCTGTGAAACACATCTGTGTCCTTACTAACTGTAAAACACAAAGATGAGGAATAATGATTGTAACTATCAAGCATCATATAAACCATATAATAAGCCATATGCTTACTTTGTTTGGAAATCGGACCAGAAATGAACTCTTTAAGCATTCTGATCATGTACTGACCATTTAAATCTGATGTATATGCAAGAACTTCTTGCACACTCAACACCAAACAACATGATGGCAGCGAGAAACAAAAAGTTGCATGAAATCCTAATTGGTTCTCTGGCATTCAATGTTTTTTTTATGGAAATGTGTATTAAATAATGCAAATTTCATGTTAACTGTATCTGGATGTTAAATTGATTTATAATCCATTTATTTAATTACTTAATTCAGTTGATCAAAGGTTAAATCTTGGACCAAAGGAAACAAAGAAACTACTCCTTTTTTGGTGGCAAAAAAATGTGCAGTCATTATAATGTGTGCAAGTGTCTGTGTGATAGCAGCATATCAGCAGTCATCTTACAGGTCACCACAAGCAAGTTTACAGGATGATCATGTTTGCATCTAGATGATGATTGACAATTTCTCAATTTTTTAAAGACACATATACTTTAAGTTTTAGGCACAAGTTATTAAATTAAATATTTAATTTGGATAATTCATATTACAATATAATGAATCACTAAGTTATGGGTTTAGCAGTTATATATATTATTTATTTCTAATTATCCCATCTAATAATTGTAAATAAATGTGTAATAAATCATTTGGGATCACCTTGAAAAAGTAGTATTTTTAATTTTTTTTTAAATAATTATCATTTTTTTTTTAATTTTGTATGACTACCTTAGCTAGCTACTTTATTTTTGTTGTAGTAACATTAACTGAATCAAACCAAATCAGTAAATGAATCATACAGAGAGTTTATTGTACATAAACTCAAAGAGTGATTGTAGCATGTGATTTGCCTGACTATTGTGTGTGCTTTTTATATTTAATGGGGCCAAAGCTATCTTTTGCAGTTCAAAAGTATCCTGTATATAGAATGAAGAAGCGAGATAAAACCCGAGATAAAAGCAAAAAAGTACAGTCTTTTGTTAAATATAAGGTTTTTATCTTTATCTTCATGCTGCAGCTTAGCTTTGTGATAAGTTAGACATGAGGTATAGATGAGGAGACTAAATGGCATTTCATACTATGTACTACATTCAGTCACTGAACGGTTTTGATCAGTTCCAAGCATTCACTGCAGACTCAAGGTCAACTACCTATGTATGCAACTTTCTCTTCTGGAAGCGATTGTGCAACAATGTTGTAAATTGTATGACCAGGAGAATACAGAAAGTCTAAGACAGGTGGAAAGTTTGATAAAGATGTTTCAACATTGTCATTCAGGATGTTGTATCTTCTGGCCCAGCATGTACTGATGCAGATAGCAAATGTAATACCATCAGCCATCTTATCTGTTAAGAGGTCCTCTGTCTGCAGCCATGATGAGGCTGAAGCCCAGACTCCAAGATGTGAACATTAGTTTATTCATGAATCTGTTCATTTAATTTGAAGTGTATTAGGTAGACTTCATTTTTTTATTTGTGATATATTTGTCCTCAGATTTGTTTTATTCACTCACGGTTTCCCCTTTACAAAAATCAACTAAAACAGGATGGCTTTTTAATTAAGAAAAGTCTGGAAAGGTTTTACATAAAAACAATACATTTCCGAAAATAGCATCCTGCATTAAGGACTTTCTATAGAACAACAAGCAGCATGGAGGTGGACAGGAAGAAGAGCGGTCAGCTGAGCGGTCTCTGATTGGCCGCTGGGGGAGGTGACACTTACGCCTATTCTAACTGAAAAGATAAAATCCCCACCTGCCATTACCCTAAAATCAGGAACCTCCAGCGAAGACGCACACACTTACCCACACACCCCAAAAATAAAGAAGTAACAAACAGAAACTCTGTCCCTTTTCTACGGCCACTGCCAGGGTAGATTGCCCTCTGCAGTGTTTCTCTGCTTGGCTTCTTTGGGCCTTTGGATACCTTTGAGGCCCCCCGCGTGATAAGGTGCGCGAGTTAGATCATTGGTTTCATTTGGTAAGAGGAAAGTTGAGCAATGGTACGAGGACAGTTTTGAAAGCCCTTGAGAAAGCTTCAGAGTTGCAGATTGAGTGTCAGGCGGCGAGGAACCCATGCTGCATCAACACAGAATGGAGGGGTACATCATCCCACCTGTGAGTATTTGTTATTCACTAAATGGTCCTAATATGATGCCGGTGCTGTTAACGGATGCTTACAAAATGCTTTTTTTGTAATATTGCTGTCAGAGTGTCAAACGACACTGCGAGGACTTGCCATCGTCGACATACTAGCAACCGAAAGAACAGCTGGATGTTTTTTCTTTTTTGTAATATTTCTGTTTGACATCCATCAGTCTTTTATGTCTTTAGCATGATTTGCAATTGTTTTTAATGAATTTAAGACAGTTAGTGTCAAAGTACATTTATTATTGTGCCAACCCCTTTAAAACTCCAGTCTGTTGAGATTCAGCTACTCATATTGGATCTAAACATCTTTATAGATGAGCAATGAATCAATTAGAGACCCTTTTGACAGTTTAATTCCTTCATATGGGTTTGGATATTACAAAATGGTAATCGATGCGTGTCTTTAACTATAGCTAATGTGTTGTGGTATGTTTGTTGTGACAGGCTATGATTAATGAAAATATAAAGTGTTCTTTAAAATGTATAATAATCATAATTTCTACATAGAAAGAAGAGAGTAGAGAGAGAGTAACCTGGACTGGCTGGATGTCTCAGACACCATCTGTACAAAAAGATTACTGGGCAGTTTTAACCAAAGATGTGAGGCTTTTCCTATATGGTACAGCGTATTATTATTTTGCTATTGGCTCCAGTCATTCAAACTGGTTACCTTTGCCTCTTATCTATTTTCTTAGCAACAAACAGAGGAAATGTTTGAAACGGAGATGTATCGAGGACCAATGGAGTATCAGTATATCATCGACGACAGTCAGAACGGTGAGTTTGTATTTCATCAGTTTTTCTTCGTGATTAAAAATGATAAGATATCCACACAATCAAAAGGTGGTGTGTGTGTTTCTTTTCACTCAGAGAAACTAGTAACTTTCCACAAATGGCTCCTGTTAATTGATAATAAAATAACGCAACTAAATTATTATTCAAAGTAAGACTTAAATACATATGTATTTAAGAAAACATAGTAATAATAATAATGGCGTCGATAGCTGTTGTCTCTGGGCCTCCATGCTTGCCCATTCACTTCCCAATGTCATTATTATAAACAGGTAAGAGATACCAAAATAAAAGTCATTCAGAAATAATCAAACAGATTAAGTTTGAAACCCCATAAATCAGATTTGATATTCCAATTTATAAAACCAACAATTAATTTAACTGGATGAACACATGCATTTAAACATTAATTCCCGGTTTCACAAACAGGGCTTCGCTTAAGCCAGGACTAGGAATTAGTTAAATTAAGATATTTAAGCAACTTTTACAAACATACCTTTTAAGAAAATATTACAGGTGTGCATCTTAAAACAGAACACTGAACTGACATGTGACAAGATATGTCTGAGCAAGATATTTTCATCTAAAACAGCTTAAACATGCAATTTAGTCTGGGACTAGCTAAAGCCTTGTCTATGAAACTATCACATTTTTCTCATTAACATTTTTTTTGTTTTTATTTTTTTTTGCCCCCTCCTTCAACACCAGTTAGGCAAAGTGCTTTCTTATATATAATCAGTTTCACAGATATTACCGACCCCCTGGAAATAAAACACTTGAGTGTTATAACACCTAAAGAGGCCCATGTAAACAGCATCTTGTTATATTAAGCTAACGGATCAAAATCACACCCAGGGGCAGCTGGGACTGAACTGTAAGGGGACGTTAGGAGAGCGAGCGAGTGGAACCGGGCGAGTGACCTAGCACAAAGCAGGAAACAGATGCCTCTTTCTGACAGGCAAGAAAACTACAGACGTAGAACGACTAATATCCCCAAGGGCTTCTGTCCAAAATGAGACAATATAGCAATTTAGCGATGTAGGCGTCTGAAAAGCATGTTAATCAGTTGCAGCAGTTTCTGACTTTGAGGCTGAGGGTGGTTGTTGCGTATCGTAACTGTGTGGAGGACTGTGAGAGACCTTTGTGTTCGACCTTTGTGTTATTTAGTCATGTAGCTATGTGCTGATTTTCTAAGAAGTTAAATGAGAGGGAAACTGAAAACACTTCTGAGTTTCGTTATAAAGCAGTAAAGAAGTGCCGTGTATATTTTCCTTTTCTTTCACAATTCGACAAACAATTTACGCAGCAGCTATTTCTGTTCACCGGAGGAATGTACACGTATGTTTCTCCAGGGAATTCAACAAACGTAACATACAGCGTGACTACAACTTTTATGAACACTTGTAGGTTTCAAATTTTGTGTGTTCAGATTGCTTACAGTGATGATATGTTGAAAATGATCGAAAACGAAAACACATTTAAGTGACATATTCACAAAAAAGATTTTATGTGATGAGACTTAAAAAATCTAATCGTTGAATACAATGGCAATATTAAAAAAAAAAAAAAAATACTAGGGTTAAGCCTATTCAAAAACTGCAAAGGAAATGGTGGTGGTGTGAACAGGAAATAGGCCGACACTCATAGTCCTAGGGCTTACAGTGAGAAAGTAAATGTAATTTCTTGTGTGCGATTGAATTGACGGATAGAATAGCGTGACATTGTAGATATATCAGCTGCTGTTACCAGCTTACGCAAAGAGCATGCGACTTATTGTCATATTGCTTTGGCTTGTTAAAAGATGCTTTCTGCTGACCCTCCGTTTCAACTTCACTGTCCTTGTCTAGATCACTCTTGGGATTATAGCACACATCATGTCCATCCGGTGGATTTCGAGAACCTGCCGGAGAGCCACTTCACAGAGCTACAGAGTGTACAGCCACTACATGCATTGAATGTGCATCGCTTCCCAGACGTTGAGTCGGGCCATTTTATCGACCCAGGCTTGCCCGGGCATCACCTCACTCTGCCCCCTCCACAGGTGAGACCCACATTATCTATTAAACATAACATATCATGGCTTTCACTTTCACACGTGCTAACGCTTTATGTTTTTGATGTCCTCACAAAAGTTCTGTCACATAATTACGTAATGAGGATAACCATTTAGTTGAATACAGTGCAGGGGACATTCGTGAACCGAGAAATCTTGCTTGTGTTTCTGTAAAACTGGGTTTAATAACTTTTGGTTAAATTTATCTGCCACTTCGTGACACAAGTGGGTGTTGATGCTGGTTAGGAGGTTGTTGAAAGCATCTGTGCCCAAGCTGTTGCTCAACTAAACCTTATCCTGACCAAAACTCAACACTGTCACCGTAACTGCAGTCTGCACACTCATCAACTGCCATTACACAGAACAGCCCCACTTACACAAACAAAACCACTCTTTATTGTGACACTAACATACAAGCGCACAAATGTTACAGCTTGAAGACAGTTAAAACAGGACAAAGACATGTGAGGTTAGTATTTCGATAGAAATTATAAGGTATTTTAAACAGTTTGTATTAAGCAGTTCAAATAGCTACATTCTAGAAACACCTCTACAACGGCTTTGAAACGAAAAACAAGGTGTGTTTGCTTGACCTTTTGGTGTAGTTTTATTGATTTCTGAACAAAAAGAGGATATACGTGTGTATTGACTGCTCTGTGGGTGGAAAATCAAAGAGGACCTCTTGAAAGTGATCATTTAAGATCTCTTTTGCATAACGCAGTGATTGATTTCCCTTCCTTTGGTTGAACTTCTTCTTAAAGGCAGACTCTAACCATAAAGTCTATCGCAAAAGATAGCTTTTCCTTTGTAGACGTCCTTGAAGGAGGAAGCAGAGATCCGTCCACGACAGGCTGATATACTGCCTGACACACAGGCTCAGACTCATAGAAAGGTGCATGATACTTGGAGAAAAAAACATTCGGTGGTTTTAGCTAATATTATAAATAAGAATTTTGATTGGTTTGAAAGACGTCTCTGATGCTCACCAAGGTTGCATTTTTATTTAATCAAAACTAGAGTAAATAACCATTTTTTTTTACCCTATTTACTTATTAAAACTGAATTTCAGTCATCTGTGTCACACAATCCTTTAGAAATCATTATTATATGCTGATTTAGTGCTCAAGAAACATTTCTTATTATTATCAATGTTGAAAACAGTTGCGCTGCTTTATAATTTGTGGAACGTTTTTTTTCCTCAGAATTCTTTAATAAATAGAATAATATAAATACATATTTCTAACAATATAAAGGTTTTATTAACACAAACTGTAAATCGTTAACACAACATAAAAACGAATCATCTATTTGAACGGTAGTGTAACATTACCTAACCCAAATTACCTGTTACATATTTACTTATATAAATATTGTAAACCTTGACTGCAGTAATTTACCATGGTTCTGCCAAAATTTAAGTTATTGACGCTACTAAAACGATAATAAATTACTATGTGATCTCTTTCAAACCGTGAAAACTGTTTTTTAATCATTTTGGTGTGAGACTAATGCCAAGCAACCACATTTTTAATGCTAAGACACAACAATAACTGTTAGTTTTGGCGGAAACTGCAGTAACCATGGTGATTTCTAAAGGGGCTGTTCTGTGAATTCAGCAGCAGTTATTCTGTAGATTAGTTATTTACACCTCAAACCCTAAGCAATGACAGCTTTTTTGCATTTAAGCCTTGTATGTACAAAAATAATTATCTGATAGGAGAAATGCTGCTTCTTGGCTGAGTAGATGAGTATCATTTTATCACACTGAAAAGTGTTAAATGCAGATGCATGTAAGTATTATATGCTTCTAAAAACAAGCACGTCTTTAAGGGCATAAATGCACAATAAAGGTGCAAAAAATCCAATGCTCGTTTTTAACAAACCTTATGACTTCTGTCTTAATAATCTCCTGATTATCTGCTTGGTAATAGTTAGAAAGGTAGCTGTTATGTTTAGGAAGTGATATAGAATATGGTCATGCATGATATATGCTTTATAATTAATAAACAGCCAGTATGTTAATAAAGGGCATGGTAATAAACAACTAGTTAATACTGAGAATTGTTCCCTTTACTAGTGTCAACAGAATTTCAAAATAGTATGACTATCATGTGTTTCTGAGGACACTCTCCTCAAGACTTTTCAACTGTCGTGTCACAAGAAACTGCTACCCCAGCATTGTGTGTGCGCAATCGCATGACACTGCTATGATCCTTGACACCTTGGGTTTTTGTAAGAGCTCTTTACAGTCAAGCGGTTTAACTGAAAGAAGTGAGATTTAAAAAAAAAAAACATTTCTAAATAATTAATTTAATCTTTCATAATGTTTCCCTTCGTTCATTTACCCTCTCTCTCTCTCTCTCTCCCTTCACACATATTATACATTATAAGTGTTCTATAGATGACCCTGCTGTTAACAAATAAACCCAAAATATTCTGCAGCTTTAAGTTTCACTGCACTCTTATATTGGCAATATATAAAAATGTAAAGTTCCTCTTTCTTAAAGTTGAACAAGGCTGAAATCTCCAGATGACACATTTTAAACCACCTGATTGCACAGACATGGTTTCCTCACATATAGAGAATTCCCCCATTAAAACAAAGATTCTTAAGTGTTTCTTGCTATTGTTTGTGTTTGCTGTATTCCTCTGGAGAAAAGTCTGTAAACTTAACACTTAACAACTGGTAACATTTTGCCAGGATGTACATAATTTTCGGTTGAGCAGCATATCAAGTCCTGGGCAACTGTATGTTTTAAAATAGTTCATTTGAAGTGGTTGATTGTAATTGGAACCTTTATTTTTTCTTTGTGCTCTCTGATAATTATATACTTTATGTCTTTACAGACTTTACAGTATATGCCACGGCCATCTGTGTGTTACCCTCACAGTGTACAGCCATCTCCTCTCCAGCGCAGCTCGGACGACGATGACCCCAGCAGTCGCAGTCCTCCATTAGAGGTGTCTGACGAGGAGTGTATGAGAGACCATATTACATCAACAACAGGAGGAGAGCATGGTAAGGACATAAGCTAAGACCAATCTCACCCCGTAAGGACACAACCCTAGCGATATGTGGATAAGCGAAGCAAACCTGTTGACTTTTGTAATATTCTAGAATCTAGATGTAGGTGTTCATTTCCTTTGTTTTTCAAGGTAACAAGAAGAAAATTCGCTTGTATCAGTTCCTGCTGGACCTTCTGCGAAATGGTGACATGAAGGACAGCATCTGGTGGGTTGACCGAGAAAAAGGAACATTCCAGTTCTCTTCCAAGCACAAAGAGGCTTTAGCACACCGCTGGGGCGTACAGAAGGGAAACCGGAAGAAGATGACCTACCAGAAGATGGCAAGGGCGCTGAGAAACTATGGCAAGACGGGAGAAGTCAGGAAGATCAAGAAAAAACTCACCTACCAGTTTAGTGGAGAGGTACTTGGGAAGAGCCACACGGAAAGGAAGATTTACATGTAAAGATATGCATAAAAAAAGCAAGAAAGAGGGAGAAAAAGACTTGGAGAAAACAAGAGAGAAAACGTTTTTCCTCTATGAAAACAGCAAATGGACCAGAACTCTTACCATAGATATGACCGTATGGTTTGAATGTTGAACAATTATATTTTTCATTCCTTTTTTTATTATTCACCTTTGCATTAATTATCTTTAAGTTCTTTAAATTACTGTAGCTTTTGTGATGCAGGACCAACATTTACATGACTGTACAGTGTATATATATAAGGGGAGAGGACACATTTAAAAAGCAGATACAATGACCAAAGTGGGTAGTTTTTACAAATTAGACAAAAAGCTATTCTTGATTTAAAGACAGTTGCAAACTTCACCACCACTCATGATGGAAAAAAAATCACAAAAATACAAAAAGCAGAAGTGAAAACCAATGACACAGGCTCACACAGCACGGAAAACTCTGTCACGTCTGGGTAACACACACACAGAGACAGATTCCGAGCCCATGCTTGTACTGTTTTTATCTCAACATTATATTCCATCTGAAGAAAATGAAAAATCTTTATAGAATAGACATTAATTGTCAATTAAAAAACGTTAGTTTGCTGTAAACCATTTGTTCAAGAGGCTGTATCATATTTCAGGGTAATTTCTCAGCAGTGTTTCAAATTTGTTTAAATATAACCTTAAAATAACAAAAACCCGAGCATAAGGGCTGCAGGGAAACAGACCCAGTGAATAAAAATATTTCAAAAGACCTTTTTACAAGGATTGACAAAAATGTCCAACTCTGCGCTTAAATGTATTTACACTGATGGATCTATGGCCAGGGGGAGTGATAATTAATTATCCAAGTGATACAGAACTTGGATTAATGACTTGGATTCAATTTTAAAACCAAGTGAGCATACTGTTGTTCCCAAAGGAATTTTAGCTGTATTCTCACCAAACACATTAATATCAGGCCAACATAACTTCATCAGAGATGCCTAGGATCAACAGTTTGCCAGTTTTGCTTTAAACTTAATCTGATTTCATCCTTTCAATTAAAAATGTATGATTCTATTAAAATATCCAAAACAATTAATGTGCCATATCTGTTCTTTTTGGATGTGCATGCTTTTCTGCATTTGGATTAAGTTTCAAACAATTAAAATTATGATACAAGACCCTCAAACGAAATATGAAAACCTACTCAAGAAGTATTAGTGAAAATCCAACTTCTCAGAAGCAGTGTAAACCGCACCCTTTACACAGAACTCCTGAGGTGATAGCAGAACAACCTCTGAGCGCCCCCTGTCAGCGTAAACACGGAACTGCTCACACGATATTTAAGAAGGTTTATTTGTCTTTTAATACATTTAAATAAAACATCATCAAATGTAAGTTCATTGATTTACATTTCATTTCTTATACAGGAATTATAGAAACCATTAAACAGTTGTAACTGGGGGGGGTTCATCTGATGCTAATGCAAGCACATTAAAAGTCCTTTTTCCAAAATGCAAAACAGCTTTCCTATTTTTGAATAAAATTAAGTCCAATCAGGAGGTCTTCTGTAATCTGGAGGGCTTGACAAGAGGAACATACCACTGTAGGTGAAGAGGTTGATCATGATAAACCAGTTAAGCCGAACAAATAACAACAAAAGAAAAATTATAGTATACTTCTGCAGAAATTAACCAATGATATTTATACCTCTTCAGTCATCCCTGCTGTCCTCCGTCCCTCTGTGTTGAATGGAGGCTTCAAAAACCCTTTGAAATGCAACTTCACCAATTCGTGGAACGTTTTCAAGGAATCCTGAAATATATTGAGGAAAAAAAAAAACTTTCTTGTTAGGAAACGGACTACTATCAAAACATTTCAAGCCTTTTTGCAAAGCCGAGTTTTAATAAATAAAACATGATTTTATGGTTAAGTCATTATTTTAATTGCACAAGTATTTTGTTAGAAATCTTACGCGGCCTTCTTTTGAGCAGATGTGTGTGAACCACCTCAGCCCCGCAGCCACGTGTGTGATCTCATCAGCATAAATCACCTCCAACACCTTCACTGAGCTTGTGTCTGCCTGAGCAGCGAAGCGGGACAGGGTCTGCGGGTGCACATCTAAACCTCTGTGTAAAAATACAACTAATTACATACAGTACATCTGAATCTGACAGACAGGAGATGTGTGTTTTACCTGGCCTCGTGGACCATGTGCACTATAGCTAGCCTCGCCAAAAGGTCATGAGATGTATCTGTTGCCGATTGCCACAAACCTTAAAAAAAAAAAAAGGCAAATATTGAATCTTTTAGCATCATCAATTTTAACACAAAAAAGACACACATGAAAACACTGACCATTGTGAACTGGTAAAGCACCAAAGAAGCTGCCTAGCTCCGTAATCCTTTGCTCCAGTAACTGATAATGCTGCAAATGAATCAAAGTTACTTACTTAGCAGCATTTAGCCAAAATAAGTAAATAAAAGGTGTAAACATGTCTACAAACCTTGGCTTCATCTCCTGCTACTTTGACAAAGTCGTCAAAGAACTGCCGAGGTAATGGCTCACCATTGCTCAATCTAAATGTGGAGAATCGTGTGATCACATCCCAGGACAGGTCTATCGCCCACTGCTCTATATTAGCAAGAGAGTGCAGTAAAGCAATTCTACTCGCCTGTTGAAACAAAAACCATTTAGTCTTTAACTTTCTAATGCTATAAACTAGTGTCTAACTGAAACCAAGTTTACCAGTGTGCCACCCTTTCCCCGTTTGATTTTTCCAGGCTCCACAACTGTCAGATTGTCTTTTCTGTTAGGCTGCGCAGGGGGGCTGGCCTCCCCAGTCTCTGTTATTTTCCCACTGTCCCAGTTCTCTTGCACTATCTTGGTCAATGAAACCTACACAACACAGAAAAACAATCAAGCACAAGTCATACGATCATTTATTTTTCACTTTCAGAAAGTGCCTGATAGAACTGAGGTGTGGTGAAATATACTTTTTAATCAATCACTCCATGTGAAAGGATATATCCCAAACCTTTTCCTGTGGGTCTGGGGTGTGAAGGATTTTGGTGGCCCACATGCAAAGTGTGTTTTCTGAGGATGTTATTTCCACAGGCAAACTATCTGCAAAGAATGCAGCATTAGCATGCACTGTGTACCATAACATGTCGTACAGTACATATTTTGCATTTTTGTCACTGCTCACCTTGGTGGGTTATTTTTGTCGCTGGGATGGGACAAAGGGACAGTGTGCTCTGAGTATTTATATACACTTTTCCATCCAGTACATGGACATCATACACTTGGTTCTGGTGATAAGAATATGGGACACATCAGGAATTCTAGCAGTTTGATTATTGTACGTTAAAGGTCATGAAAATACAGGAGTAAATGACTAAATTCGATTTTTTTAGGTGAACTTTTCCTTTAACCTGGACATCATAATAACTCGCCTGGAGTCCAGTGGAAGAGGAACCAGTTTCAAGGCTGAAATCAAAGTAATGCCATGGGCAAATCAGTGCCAGTTTCCCGTTGCCCAGATCCTCAATATCACCTTGCTCAAGTGGGCCCCCTGGAACGTTACATTCAGATGTTAAAACAATTTTTCAGTTCACTGTATTACAGATATGTGATATTTTCACAAAAATCCATTATAAAAATATTTGTCAGAATATTTAAAAATCAGGATGTATATTTTTAGTTGGTCCCTCATTGCATAAAACAAATCACTATTCAAGAGGAACCATATGAAAGCAGAAAAGCCTCACAGTTAAATAGTTGCAATGACAAACTGAATCTAAAACCAAAATCTGTCCATCTAAACCTGGGGTAGGCAATGCCTGCAGACTTTAGCTCCAACCCTGAAAAAACCTCACCTGCTTCTAGTAACTCTAAAGACCTTGATTGGCTTGTTCAGGTATGTGATTAGGGATGGAGCTAAACTATACAGGACATCACCACTCAAGGAACGACGTTGCCTTCCCCAGATCTAAACAAAGAAAAGTCACTTGTCTTGGCCATTGCATAATGCACAAAAGTTTGTTGTGTCTGACTAGAGTTACAACTAACCTTCATGTGGGCAAGATGAATCCATAGCCCAGAATTTATCATCCTTTGTATGCACCAGGACTATATGCTCTCCATCATCAGAGTAAAACCTAAAAAATATTGTGTTTTTTATTTTATTTTTTTAATATATTTTTTTTCAGAATATAGGTAAATGTGTACGTATTAAGAAATATTATACTGACATTAATTTCTTGGTGGAAATACTATATATATATTCATTTTTTAATACGTGCAAGGGGTCTCACATCTGGACCCCACTGCATTTCTCCAATTTAAGACATTGTTCCCCACTGTAAATTATGTTTCAGTATAACAGCCATTCAAAAAAAGATGCATTTTAACATGCTCCTTGTCTAATACCATTTAAAAAATAAATCATTTTACACTTTTGTTTTTAAAAAAAAAACTCATTTCCAAAAAGTTATGTTTTATGGAATAAAACGTTCAAGAGCATCAGATATGTATGTGTGCATTTTTACAATGACAGGCGCTTACTTCGTGCATGGTGACGTAAATTTAGATTTGTCTCCCACACACTGCCAGTTTCCAGCCTTGACAATGTCTTTAAGCGCATCAACTAAATCCTTATCGAAGTGATCCATTCAGAACCTTCTTACGCCTTCCGCTGCTTTTAAAGATCCATGTGGCTATTGCAAACACCGAGGGAAATGTTTTGTTAAACTTCCGGTTACGATTTATTTCAAAATAAAAGTTTTACGTTTTCGTCTATTTCTTTTTTCTTCTTCATTGGCTTATTATTGAAGCTAGTGCTATTAAAATTTGTTGCTTTGGCTATCGAATACTTAAGCAATGGTTTATCTCCAACCACTACGTGATCTCTAGTGAAACTAAATACATCGGGCTGTATGGCTGTCCAGTGGCCGCCAAACAAATAACAGCGCATGCGCAGTTCACAAGGTCCGTGCACCAAAAAACAGGACACCGACTACCGCAAAACTGGAAAGAGGGAGAAAGAAGAATAAGGTGTGCGTTTTGATGGTCCTGCTCGTGTAAATGATTGTAGTTCGTGTGAAACAATAACAGATTTCTGAATTTTTCCCCCCCAAAAATCCAGCACAATGCCGATCTCCTGTTCAGCTATTGATTGTTCAAACCGGTTTGCCAAAGGATCAGAGATAAGATTCTACAGGTAACTTAACGCTCATACTATGATTTTTTTTGGACACGCTTGAGCTTTGTGTTAAGCTTTGCTGTTTACATGTGCACGAGTTACTGTAAAATGCCGTGCACATAAAAAGTAAGTTGTCGTTAATAGAACACTTAAAATACTAAGTTAACGTTACTTTATTTCTTGTAACGTTAGACAAGAGGCAAAACAATCTTGACCCTTCTTGCTTACCCGTCTTCTTTACCCTTTTGTCTGTGCTCCTCTTTTTCACTTTTAATTTGCCTAGTTTATTATAATTAACACAAACATCGTAATTGTGTTTTTAAATTATGTTTCAGTATGAATGCCTGGATACACTGTACTAGAAGTAACAGTAACCAATGGAGCTGCAGCCACCTTTTTTTTCTCTCTGTTCAGGTTCCCAATCAGCAAGCCTCAGCTAGCCGAGCAATGGGTACGAAACCTTGGGAGAAAGAACTTTGTTCCCACTCAGAACTCCTGTTTGTGCTCCGAGCATTTCCAGCCTGACTGCTTCCGTGACTATAATGGAAAACTGTTTCTCCGAGAGGATGCAGTGCCAACTATTTTTGCAAACTCTGGAGGAGATGGCACAAAGGTGTGTGTCTCTACACTTGGTAGCGTTATTCTCCAATTAAAAAAACATAAGTGTGACTGTTTACTTATTGTTTTAATCATGGTGTTTATGTATTGCTTTTCAGATTGAGTTACGGAAAAACAGAGGAGGCTTAGTGGCCAAGGATGCAAATGATTCCAGTCGGTTTGGGTCGCTTTCTGACAAAGACAGAGCCAAACTGATCACAAAAGACAGAAGACAGCCTGTAAGAGACTCTAGCCTGAAGGTAACACATACATTGCTGAATATGCAATTACTAACACTTTCTTTAGTCTGTTTTTAGCTTCTCTGAAAGTCATTAACGCATCTCACACATTCTTGGTGTCTCATGGAGAAAAATTCAAATTTTCAGATTTGCTGTGTATGTGACTTGAGCGAATCTTAAAGGTGCCATAGAATGAAAAACTGAGTTTACTTTTGCATGGTTGAATAATAACAGTTCAGTACATGGAAATAACATACTGTGAGTCTCAAACACCATCGTTTCCTACTTCTT
>JAUCMU010000125.1:13485686-13515075 GCA_032275025.1 Enteromius treurensis | reverse complement strand
GAAATGAGCAACGCTGAGAAACAGCCAATCAGAGCAGACCTCCTCATTACTATTCATGAACCTTCCAAATAAGGCAAGAACAGACTGTTTCATTCTAGGGTTGTTCTAGGGTTCAAGTTCTAGGGTTGTAAATGGACCTGTAAAACCGTTTCTGGGCATTTTTTCCCTTACCTAAGTTACATATCTTCTATGTACATATCAGAGAACAGTTTAAAATATTCTCTCAATGCATTCTATGGCACCTTTGAAAGTGTTTGGCCACTAGGTGTGTCAAAGATACGAGTCTGTGTAGATATGTTGATGTAACAGCACAGCAATAGCTTCAATAACAGACTGGTGTGTAAAACCCTGGTATTTTAAAGATTCTATGCCACGAATTTAAAACATATATCTATTATTCCAGTGGAAATACCTGGCAAATCAATTATACAGATGAAACTGCATAGTTTTTTTTTTTAAATTAGTACAATAATAATGTAAGACTAGGCTAAACCTTTTTTGTCATTACTTAAGACCTCAAGTTAACAGTTAATAAGAGTTAAATAAGATTTTCTTTCCGTCATATTTTAAATTGTTTAATAAATTCTAAAAGCTGAATTACTTTAACCCCAAATACTAATTAGCTGTAACTTTTTTTTATTTATTTTTTTATTTCCCGCTAGCCTAGGTTTTGCCATGCGTCAGTAAGACTCATTTAAAACACAATGTAACATTATTTCAACCAAATTGTAACTTTTTCACCTTGCAAGTTTGAGTTTATACATGGGTCAAAGACATCAAGATGTCCACATCACAAGAAATGTACAAATGTGCATAGAAAGAACATTAAATGCAAGTAAAATGTCTACTTTTATATTTTTGGAGAACAAAATGTCACAATTACCTTTTTATGTTTTTATTGTGAATCAGAAACAAACAGAACAAGTGTCTGCAAAGTGACAAAAAATGTTTTTTGTTTTTTTTTAAATGTTCTTGGCCTTGGAAGCAGCGCTTCCTAAAATAATTGGTTCTATTTTAAAAAGAAACCGCTATAGTTCAGCTTACTACTCTTTATCAATCAGACCTTTTTTCTTTATTGCAGAGCAGAGGTGTGAATGACCGGAGACGTGCAGGGAAGGTCTCGTTAGGTGACAGGTACATGTCTTTCTAGATTCTCAAACTTATGAACACATCACCTCAGCCCTAATGAAAATTAGAATACAAATCAGTTTTAAAAGGTGTTTTAAGCATTGGAGAAAAAAAAAGTTTGGATGAACCCCATTTATTTATTTTTTTGCTATATTTCTTGTCCATGCAGACAGGCCATGTCTCTCAAGAGTAAAGTGTATGACAGCAAAGGTCTGTTGATCTCATGTGGAAGGGATCTGTGTGACTGTCTGGATGCAGACTGCATGGGTTGCTTCTACCCATGTCCTGAGTGCGGATCGCGAAAGTGTGGTGTGGAGTGCAGATGTGACCGCAAATGGTTGTACGAGCAAGTGGAGGTCGAGGGAGGAGAGATCATTCGCAACAAGTTTGCAAATTAGCTAACTTGTTGGAAGCAAAAGAGACTGATACCGCCTTTATACATGGACATTGCAGAAGTATTTGCTTTGCTATATTGTTTATATTTTTAAATGTTAAAGGTTCAATAAAGAATGTTGTTGTATGTTTTTCATGCTGTTAATTTCTGTAATCTTTCCAGAATTTCCACTTCTTAGTTATGTTAGAGTGTGCAGTGCTGATTCAAAGGTTTTACAAATATGATATTTTAACCTAATTTCAGTGCCGTGAACTTGTATTATCTTTTGTAAAATACCAAGCATAGTATGTATGTTTTTTATTATTATTTTGTTTTTAGCTCTTTGATTTACTCCGTGAGCTACCATGATATCCAGAAACCTGTTGGTTTACTGCAGGGCACTTTAGTATTTGTTTGGAGATATCATCTATTAGATATTGTCTAAGATGTTTTTCTAATTGGCCCATTTGTCTTAGCCTGCACATTCAGGGCGCTCCACCTCCTATTGTAGTGCGAGGAGCCAGGAATGTCGAGATGAAGAACAATCTGTCATAGGCTCAGTTTGCCTTGTAGCTGCACAACAAAAATAATACAAACTGCAAGAAAATTGACTTGAAGCAGGGATAATGCATTGCAAAAGCGCTCAAATGAGGCTGATTTTGATGATTTTCAAAACATGCAAATCTAGAAAGGCAGTTTATCTAGGGAAAACTGCGGGGGTGAAGCTTTTTCCAGTTCAAATAACTGCCAGTGCAATTTTAGAGATGAAGCATTGATACAGTTGTTTAAATAATTCAGTGTTTGTAATGTAAGAGTAAACACTGTATTGCCATAACTTGTTGCTCACTTACTCTGGTTTGCATAAGGATGTTGCATACTGTACACATAATGTGTACATAGATTATTTGTTTCTCATTAACCTTGTACAGTCTTAACTCATAAGCAACTGAAAGTATTGCTTGTTTTTGTTCAGATGGCATCTTAAAGAGCATCTGTTATTATGTAGTGTTTCTTGTTTTTATCATCTGCTCCTTTTATTTCCATACATGATTATTAGAGGCTCTTTGTGATGTGCCCTAACCCATTTCTCTATTTATATGTAAGACATTACCCCTTTTTCAGAAAACTCTTTTGATACTCATATTGATTCATTATTAATTTGATTATGTAAATGTAGTATGGTTTCAGTGAGTTTGCTCAGCGTGTCAGAGAGAGCATCCTCACAGAGAGAAATTTTTACAGTTGGTCTCAGAAGGACAATTATAAGCTCTGGTAAAAAAACACACCAATTTCACAAGCAAAATTAACGTGTCTCTGTGTGTAAGCGCTTGGGAACAGATGGTTTATCACAGGAAATGAGTTCTGTTTACGCTATGCGAGAGCTGATTTAATACTGCAGTTTGTGCTTTACTGAGATTACTGACACCACAGAAGATTCCAGAAACACAACAGGATGAAACAGCACCTTGCACATGACCTGTCAGGAGCTTTGAGCCAAAGCCTCTTTTATACGGCTTTGAATATGAATTATATTTAGCCTTTAATGGATTTAACCTTTAATGAACTTAAATGATGTTTGCAAATAATATGAACATGTGTTATATTTGTTTTATTCCATTATGCCGTTTACAAAAACACAGGCTTTCAGATAGTTTGGTTTCCTTGTTTAATATGCATTGCAGCTGTGTGTCTGCTGGCTGAGAACTCCACAGTCTGTGATGTCAGAGTTACACTTGTCGCAGTCACAGCTGAGGGCCACTGGGTAAGTGAAGACAGAGTCAGCCCTGGCAGGACAGCCTTTGAACTCATATGTCTCATAGGTCCATTCTTTGAAGTTACAGATGTTCTGGTAGGGCAGCATCAGTGGGCTACGGTAAACACTTTCCTGCCATAAAAAAAAGCATTTTAGTTCCCTTGTATCTGGTGCGAGAGAGTATCAATTTTGTATTAATAAATAAAAAAACTCTGCATAGCCTATATAACTTAGGCCAATTTGAGAGAGACATAATGCATATATAGGCTATTACAGTGGTTCTCAATCCTGGTCCTCGCGGCCCCCTGCTCTGCATATTTTGCGTGTCTCTCTTTGTTAAAGCACCTGATTCTGATCATCAGCTCATTAGAAAAGAGATCCGTGCATTAGCTGTGTTCCCCATCGACATGGTCCCTACACAGTGTCCGTTAAAGTTCACTTCACTTCGGAACATTCATTCACGGATTTGCACCGTAAATAAGTGATTTAAATTAAAATACGATTTAAATTACGTCTCGCATACACTGTGCTAGATCAGCGGTTCTCAATCCCCCTCTGCGCATTCCGTATGTTTCTCTTGTCATTTGTTCTGTTCGAACGTTTGCGCACTTCAAAGTGGACCTCACCGAATACTCCGCCATGATTCCAGTTTGAACTGAATTTATTAGTTCCATTGAAAGTGCATTTAAGTGTGCGAGACATAATTTGAATCGTATTAACTTATTTACTGTGCAAATCCGTGAATGAATGTTCCAAAGTGAAGTGAACTTTAACGGACACTGTGTAGGGACAATGTCATGTATATATTACATCATTTACTGTTTTTAAAAGACCTCTCTTATGCTTACTAAAGCCGAGTTCAGTCTGCATGATTTTAGCCCCGATTTTGACTCGGCGATAGGTTTTGAGAAATCGCTGACAAACGCCGGAAATCACAGGCAAATTTGTGCTCGTGCACGCGAGTGACAATCCCCGGTATACCACCCCAGATAGTCATGCAGTGTGAAAAGATCTGTGATGCGAGTACTTTAGAAAATCGTGCAGTCTGAACTCGGCATAACACAGCTGTAGCTAATGACAAGTTCAGACTGCAGTTGCTGGCCGTGCTTCTTTAATTGCAGAATAATCCCAGGGAATGCAAATCCGTCACTTTTTTGGTTCCCCTTGAAACATTTTCGATGTGGTCCGCGCAATATGCAGCGCGTTTCTTAATTTGCATGTTGTGAGGATTTGCAGATAGTTTCTTCATTTGCATGAGTTGTGAGGAGACGCAGCACTTGTGTTGTCAACTTGATGGAAATGTTTTCTTAATGTGTTGGTGTTCTCTCTATTTGCATTTGTTTTCATAAGTTGCAGCGCGTATAGCTTCCTCGGCCACTGAATAAAAGAGTTACTTTTAGCATCATTTCAGTCTTCAGTGTCATGATCCTGCAAAACTTATTCTAATTTTCTGATTTGGTGCACAAGTAAAATTTCAATGTTGAAAATACGTTGTGCCATTTAATGTTTTTGTGGACACTATATATATATTTTTTTTATGTTTGGGGTAAGAAATAAACAATAATAATAACTTTTATTGCATGTCTATTTTAAATGACTGCTGTTGTTTTGAATTTTTTTTCAAGAATTATGACCGCACCCCCCGCACCCCCAACCCCCCCACACACAATTACCACAAAAACATTAGGCAACAAAAAATAGTTTTAACATTTATAAAAAAACAACACCAAATAAGCATATTAGAATGGTTTTCAAAGGCTCATGTGACACAGAACACTGGCGTTATAGCAGCTAAAAATTCATATAAATAACATATATGTCAGATGTGCACAAATCCATTTTAAAGAAATGTTACAAGAATATTACTTTAACCTACCTGTGTTTTGCAAAGCCCGGCACAGGCAGTGGTGTCAATTGTGATGCAGCTGCCACATTCCTCACTTTCCACGGTAAAGGAGATATTGGTGAGAAGACAGCTGGACCTGCATTCTGATCCTGCCCTCATTAACGCTGGCAACAGCATCACCATAACAACGAAGCGCATCCTCATCTGGGAATCAATGCGAAAGTGTGCACCTAATCAAATACAGGTACTGCAGTGGGTAAAGTACCATTGCATTTGTAGCTTGGGCTTTATTGCTAACTTATTATTATAGATATCACTAAACGGAGTCACATAGCCTGGACATTAAGACAAAGTTAGCTAAATTGTTATTAGTTGATCAACTAAGGTTTGGGAAAAGCAACTATCAAACACATTAAAACTGAAGTTAAATTACTAATATAATGTTCATGCTAATATACATATTATTGGAAAAATACTAAGCCCATGTCAGTCCTACCTGCTGGAGTTTGGCTGAGACAAAATCCTTTCACCTCAGTTCACGTGGACACTTATACCCTCCTGTCAGACGTGACGCCCACATCTGTTTGAGAGCAGCCATGTCTTATCATACTACTGCATTTGCTTTTGTGGAGGTGGCACAAATCCCCAAAAGCCCTGTGGCCATGGCATTCAGTCTGGAAGAGGCTTAGACAGAACAGGATCCATGTAACGGCCACCACTGGTGTTCTGCTTTTCAAGGTCAGTGTTCGGCAGCACAATTCCTGGACCGAAAATCACTGGAACAACAGCTTGTCATCTCTAAGAGATTGATAAATGGTTGGTTGTAGAATTATTTCAGCAGGATTTATTTTAGGAATATTTCACATAAAATCAATCCGGTTTTAGTCATCACAGCATCTGTTGAGGTTTTACCTGGCTAACTTCTGAAACAGTTTCTCATAACAGATGGGGGTGTTTTTTGTTGTTCTTTTTGTTTTTTTAACCACTAGATCTGTCTACTGATATTTGAAAATTATATTGGGATTGAACTTTGAAAGGTGTAAGGGGTATTTTGATGCATTAAACTGATAAAGGATGCGATAAACTGATTAAATGTGACGTTGTTCACATGTCCTTGACAGATCAAAGACATTAGGAATTTTGGATTTTTAATTATACTTTTAATATTCATTTAATTATACTTTTATTTAAGAAATATCTGTTTCAAATTAAAACTGTTGTTTTACAATTTCTAGTATTTCTATTATTATTCTTTTAAATAATCCTGATAAACAAGTATGATTTTCACAAGAATATTAAGTAATTCTTTTTTTTCAGTTTAGATGATAGCCTAATAAGAATCATTATTAGCAACCGAGCAGCATATTAAAATATTTTTTTGGTAATTATTCTGATCATTCTGGAGCGATGGCTGCTGCTTTGCTCCTTTATTTAAAGCTGCAGTCTCATGAATTCAAAAATGATTTCATTGCTCTTTTGTTGATTTTGATTGCTTCCATTTTTCCTCATTTGTACGTCGCTTTGGATAAAAGCACCTGTTAGGCGAATAAATATCTATGTATATATATATATACATATGAAAAGAAAACACTAAAATTCTAAATGTTTTCTTTAGTTTTTTTCTGTTTGATGCATCCTACACCAGTTTAATGCATGATTTACTCTTTATGCCCATTACTCTTTTTAAGCTTGTAAGAATTTCAATCTGCATTTAATTTTCAAATACAAACATCAAAAGATTTATCTAGCGGTGTGCATAAAGACTTATTTTAAACATTTTACATTTTCCTGACCTCATACTTCTGAACATTTTATATACAGTAGTCTACAAAAACTGTCCTCTGTAAAAGAACTATCCTAGCATTCATTCCATTTAGCAGCAATCCTAACCATTATTGCCTTGACCATTATCTGTTTTAAAGTTATACAGTGCCCTTGATTTTCATTTTGATTATGTTCATTTTCTTCAGTCTGGCTCTACAGCTTTTCATCTCCAGCTCAACCTTGACAAAACAAAGCTCTTTTTTCTTTCAGTCGCCCCCAGTCTCTTTCCATCGCTTTTGAAGATTGTACAGTCATTGACTCCTGATGTGTACAAATCTTGGAAATTGTCCAAGATGACCCACTGACCTTCATTTATCACACTGCGACAAGTGCCCTATCCAAATAAGGCTTTTTAATGTGGAGAAAATCTGCCTTTTCACTCCCGTCAGTGCATCCAAAATGCTCCTGACTTTAAACATCCAGTAATTCTCCCATACTCTCGTCTCTATGTACTTCCCACTGCTGCCACAGTCATATTCAGGAGCCCATTTTTGGCCTACAGTGCAGTCAGCACCATTATTCTAATAACTATAAGCCATTATCCAGTCGCACACCCACAACCTTCACACTACAGTCAGAATCTTTACTCCCTACACATATAAAGCAGCCATCCTGTGTGCTTGCCCACAATGACTAAATGTTGTCTTGTAAAATACTGCCCCCTTTTCTTGAGTATACTGCCAGCTGCAGACTACACAGAATAGAAAAGCGTAGAAAAAAACATAAGCCAAGTTCAAAAAAAGCTACTAAGGTAGGGTATTTGAATAATAAAACAACAAGAAGTCTGTTTGACAAGATAGTAAAGGTTGGTCAATGCAAACTGTTTTGACAAGAGTTAAACAAACACAATGTCTGGTGCATTACTAATGAGCTGCATCAAACAGCACAACCATTCTGATAGCACACAAATTTCCCCCTCTACATTGCTCCAGAGTAAGACATGTTTTTTTTTGTCTTGTGACATACAATATTTTTCCAGATTATACATCTAAAGCATTTGTAGCTTAAACGCAGTGCTGCTGATGAAGCTGAATAGAATGAATAGATGGATAGAGTGCCAGGAGAAACAGGCAGGTGGCGTAGTGGGAGTAATCATTTGCATTTTGCTTTCATACAAGCATCATATGAGTTAAAAGCATTAACAATCTTAGAAAAACAATTTGAGTTGTAGTTGTTTTTTTATTTTTATTAACAGTGCCACTATAGTCTCTATGACTGAGTGCTAATGCCAAGAAACTCACATATTATAAACCAAATTAAATAAATATTATCATTGTTCTAAAGGCAAACTAAACTGATACAAAATATTCTTTTGGAAAATATGAGACAACTTATTCCAATAAGATGACAGCTACTTTTATAAAATATTAATTGTGTAAGTTACAACAAAATAAATTGAAAACCGCAATGAATCTTGTGCTTCCTTGTGTTTAGAAAGCACACTAATTATTTTAAATTCTATTAAATGTGCGGATCCTACAGCACCCACTTTACTTCTTCTCAGGGTCCTCAGGGCCTCAGTTTCGGACCCTTTATGTTAAGCTAAAGGAGAGAAAACTTTTATTTATGCTATCTGTATAAACGCTTGCTTGATTAATGGAAAGTGGAAGAGTGAAGTGCAGAGCTCTCATGACACAATCACATTCGTCTTTTTTATGCTGTGTTTACATTCTTAACTTTTTCCAAAAGATGACTATACACAAACAGGCCGTGACAGAAAGTGTATGGGGCTTTTTGACAGAGCCACACGCAGGCTACTTTGTGTGTGAAGCTCGTGCTCTGCAGCAGTCCCTCGGGTATGCAGTTGCGATGAACTGGATGTCAACAGATGCATAAGGGGCTGTCGAAGTTTGAGAACTGCAGCACACCGGTGCGCGCCTTCAACGACCACAGGGGGGCGATCGAGGTCTTTCCGCGCTGCGCAAACGTGCCTCTCGCGGCGGAGCGCAGCTCCCCAATAACACGAGCACAATGGTCAACGGGCGAGACTGAGCGGCAGACAGATGCGCGCTGCGCATACTTACCTAAGGCTATTTCACATGGCATCCTAAAACTTTGATACATCTCGATTCTGATGCCGCTCGTGTGATTTATGGAGCCACGCAGCATGCTCTCGGTAGCAGCACCTGCTTTTTGGTGAGTGCGAGTCCAGGCTTAATGCAGCGGTGCATGTTTTTTTGAGGAGGGGAGATGGGCAGGTGATGAGAGATCCTGTTGAATAAAGACCCGACGGCGAGCCGTGGCCAAAACTGTCATCCCTCGAATGCGATCACACCTGACTGTTGAGGTGTCATGTTCTGCCTTTGGCTACGTCGAGGAATATGTGAGCGAGAGGGAAATTTGGACAAACCTGGGATTTACATCCTCAACCATCTCTAGCTTGTTATATTGAGGGTGGAAGCTGAGAAGATATCCTCATATCATTTCCTATGTAAGTGGCTCGAATAATGGAAGGTAGAGTGCATGAGAGGGCTGATAAATTGCATGCGAGGACTGTATACAATTAATTGTCAAGGGATTTTGGATCAGTAATATCACGCGCTGTTTCCTGTTTCCTTGCTTTGTTGGCCTGTTACAACAAGAACGTGCCACAATAGTGTTGTTATTAAAATGATATCCATATGTAGCGCAGGAATAGTGACTTGCGCCTTTGTTACTGATTACTTTTTCCAAATGTTCTGTTCGTGTTGGTGTACATAGGCTTTCCATCACGGTCTGCTTGGGCTACATTACGATGAGCAGTTTGCATTCTACATCACGTTTTTCTTTTCTTTGCAGCTGTTGCTGGTGTCAAGCGGATTCAGTGATTCATTCACAGCCACCAAAGGGTCAGAGGATGGAACAAACCTACACCCCACCCCTCCCTCGCAGCGAAGATGGGAACCAGTGATTTCATAGGCGAATAAAGTCTCTACCCAGCACCTCAGATAAAGGAACTGTCCCCCTGCATTCGGTTTCCTTTTGGATAATGCAGGCGCGCGCCGCGCACATGGATTCTAGAACTGTTGGACACCTTTTTCTCATAATTATGATGATTATGATGATGGTGATGTCACCAGAAGCGCTTCGCTTCGCCACAGTTGTAAAGTCCAATTACAATAAGTAAAAGTGCATCGAAGGCAGCAGACCTAAAGTGCCAGTCAAGAGCATTTATGAACTTGCTGAGGCCGTCTTTTGCTCAGCCTCGTTCTTCAGCCCTTTTTCCATCATTCTGAACGCTTCGTAGTTTGAGAAGATGGAGTTTGCTATGGTGGGCGCGGATAGCGGGGGTTGCAACACCCACCTGCCCTATGGATATGCCCAGGCTCGCGCCAGGGAGAGAGAGCGCGAGCGGCAGTCTCGCGCAGCGGCTTCGGCAGCCGAAGCCGGAACGGTCGGAGAGGGAGGTGGGTCCAGCGGCCATCCCCACAACCATCCCCATCAGAGTCACACCGCCTCTTCAACGAATGCCAACAACAGTAGCGCCGGGACCGCCTCGCGCCCCTCCTCCTCCTCCACCTCCCAACAGCCGCAACAGCAGCAGCAGCAGCAACACCACGAGCCGCCACAACAACTTCTCCGAGAGCGAAAAAAGCTACGAGGCGTCGCGCGCTGGAGACGGAACCGCGCGGCACTCGGCGGGGATCTACGCCTCTCAGAGTTGGCGCTCCTAGGATCCGAGGAGGACATCATGATCGAGGAGGACGAGGCGGAGGGCGAGGAGGAAGAGGAGGACAGGGCAAGCAAGAGGTCGAGTTTTGTCTATAACATGGGTGATGAAGAGGAGACAGTTTCGATAACGGACAGGCGTCCTCAGTCAGGCTACGAAAATGTTTACAACGAGTACGGCTGCTGCGAAAGAGTTGTCATCAACGTGTCTGGCTTGAAGTTTGAGACCCAGCTGAAGACTCTCGCGCAGTTCCCGGACACTCTCCTGGGGGATCCTGAGAAGCGAATAAGGTACTTCGACCCACTGCGTAACGAATACTTCTTTGACAGAAATCGACCGAGCTTCGACGCCATTCTGTACTTCTATCAGTCCGGGGGCCGCTTGAAAAGACCCGCCAACGTGCCGTTTGACATCTTTTCTGAGGAAGTCAAGTTCTATGAACTCGGGGAAGAGGCGATGCTCAAGTTTCGCGAGGATGAGGGCTTCGTGAAGGAGGAGGAGAAGCCGCTGCCTGAGGACGAGTTTAAACGCCAGATCTGGCTGCTCTTCGAGTATCCAGAGAGTTCAAGCCCAGCCAGGGGGATCGCGGTTGTGTCAGTGCTGGTCATCGTCATATCCATCGTCATCTTTTGTTTGGAAACATTGCCAGAATTCAGGGACGACAAAGAATTCCTCAGCCCAGGTAAAAACTCCACGCAGGCGGACAAAGGATTTACGCCGTTCAACGACCCCTTTTTCATCGTTGAGACGGTGTGCATCATTTGGTTTTCGTTTGAGATCATCGTGCGCTTCTTTGCGAGCCCCAGTAAACCTGCTTTCTTTAAAAACATGATGAACACCATAGACATCGTCTCTATTTTGCCTTACTTCATAACTCTCGGCACAGACCTCGCTCAGCAGCAAGACAACGGGCAACAAGCGATGAGTTTTGCGATCCTGAGGATAATACGACTCGTACGCGTGTTCAGGATCTTCAAACTGTCTCGGCACTCGAAAGGTCTCCAGATCCTGGGGCACACGTTGCGCGCGAGCATGCGAGAGCTGGCGCTGCTCATCTTCTTCCTCGTCATCGGCGTCATCCTGTTCTCCAGCGCGGTTTACTTCGCGGAGGTGGACGAGCCCTCGTCGCAGTTCACCAGCATCCCGGACGCGTTCTGGTGGGCTGTGGTGACCATGACCACGGTGGGCTACGGGGACATGAAGCCCATCACGGTCGGGGGCAAAATCGTGGGCTCGTTGTGCGCCATTGCCGGTGTCCTGACCATTGCGCTTCCAGTCCCTGTCATCGTGTCCAACTTTAACTACTTCTACCATCGGGAGACTGATAACGAGGATCAGGCGCCCATTGTGGAACAGCCCCCGCCGGGCTGCCCGTATTTTCCGGATTTCCTGAGAAAATTCAAAGGGTCCCCATCGGGGTCGTCATTGGGTGACAAGGCGGCAGAGTACATGGAGATGGAGGAGGGCGTGACAGAATCTCTGTGCGGGGCTGACACGCAAAGCCCGAGCAGAGGGAACGGTACCGACTTAGGCGGAAAAAACAGTTCGCATTCACGAACCCTACAGACAGATGTATGATTATGGACGAACGATAATCGGGAGGTTTTCATTAAGATGACTGCACAAATGAATCAGTTAACAGCACACATGCACAACTTGAAGACATATACACAGTGCGCGCGTGCGCAAACACTCAATCACACATAGATACAGACACGCACTCACTCACTCACTCACTAATCAAGTTCTGGACCTGAGCTGAAACATTTTTGCAATGTGGCTACTTTTGTAGTGAAACATACCCTGTAATCACGTGACAGGCAACGCAAAAACCACCAGCTGTATGTGACGTGGAGAGGTGTCTGCCCACGACTCCCGGTTCATTAATGAAGGCAACACATAGGAACTTGCATAGGCACTTTATGAGTTACATTTGTCAGTAATTGTAGGGAAAAGAGGCGAGTTCTTATCTAATGCTATTATGCAATAACGTTTAAATCGTTTGCACTATCATCAATTATGTTATAGTCTCCCAGTTTAATGCAGAGGAAAGAAACTGGTAACACTGAGGTAGAGAGGGAGGACACTGAAAAAACGAGTCAGTAAAATCACATTATTACTTGCATTATTAATAAATTAGAAATGCTTGCAAACATACGCTGCAATCTTCTCTGATGAAAACAATTCAGCTAACAGCAATGAATTATTTGAACGTATTTGAATGATTAGGATTAATTGGAAAGCAGCATGCTGCTTAACTTAATGCAATGTTATCTTAAATCCCATTATGGCAAACATGTGTCCACATGGCAGTATTCAGTATGTTCTACACTCTGGTAAAACCCCTTTCAGCACACCCTGTGTAGTTCTTTGTTCATTGTGAAAAGTCATTTTTAGTCAGTCCCTTTTGTGAGTATTGGAAAACACATCAGTCATGTTAGGTTTTTGTTCATTAGCACAATATTTGAAACAAACACCACAATTCATTCATCACAAGATGCAAGGATTCATTCTCTCTAAGCATCACAGTCACATTACGGCATACCTAGGCCAAAATAACCGGTTTCCATTGTCTTACAAAGTAAACACCTTGTACAACAAAGTCAACGACACCATGGCTTGAAGGATCAGTTGGGCCACAGTTTTCAAGTTACTGTCATGGGAATATATTTCAAGGGAATGCTTCATGCAACTATTTGTCTTCATCCCTTTACCAAATGACAATGCATCCCTTTATAAAAATGCTGGCGGAAATGTACAGCACGGAAGGGAACATGAACTTTGTGGACTTCATGCACAGTGAATTCTCGTCCTTTTGGAGTGCACGATGACCACTGAGCATGCGCAGTGCTTCGCAGAACCCAGGTAAGCATTTTCAGCGTTAAGAATTTGCTCAGTCACACAGCAATCATGTTGTCATTATGCACACTCAGTTTTACGCAGCATCCAGATGTTTACACATCTGTGTGGACCTACTAGTTGTCTCTTATGGCTAGGAGCAGGTGTTCCACGTGATGTCAGCATTTCAACTCTCATGTTTTCTCGTTTTATAATTATATGTCAACAATGTCTTGAATTGCTTAGCAACAAGGGGCATATTGTCAAAGAGACGACTAACTGCTGTGTTCCCTTGGAATCCAAAAATCCTAATTGCTCATTAAGTGTTCCGAGCTTCATTCTCTGATGTCATAATAGCTGTTACCGTTTTTTTGTAGACACGATAATTACCATTTAATCTCTAGTAAACCGATATTTTGTCATTAATAAGACATACTCTTAGCACACGCTACAGGGAGATAACTATGGCCTTCCTCTGCCTGCTCATCTCTCACAACACCATTACTTGGCCAACGTGTAGGCTGCTTGTGTAAAATATGCATTCTCCATATTAGATTATCATAAGTGCCTTCTGTGTCATGTCAATCTAGTGCCTTGTGGGCTTGTTACAAGAAAGATGGTTGTGTAAGTTCATGAAAAAGCAACCGACAACTGGCATTTATCAGCTGTTAATGCTGTCACCTCTATAAACTATGCACACTATGTACAGTGTCCCTTTTCAGCAGGGATCCTCTTACAGCTTGTAGTAGATGCACTACTGATAACAAATTATATAATGACATTAAATTACAGATAAACCATTCTGCCTTAGGGTGTAAAAAAAAGATTTTGAGCATATTATTACTTCTTTCATGATTTCATCCAAATCTTTTAATTCTAGAACGTATTTACATTGTTAATGCACGTTCCTGGTCTTGTTGAGAACAATTCATTGTACATGTTATTTAGAAAGTCTTCACAATCTTCACCTTTCCCTTGCTTGCTTTCGTTTCCTTTTCTGATGTCACTAGGTCTGCACAGGCTATTGCATAATTTTAAACAATAGTCTAATACTTAGTTAACGGTTGAAGGATCAGAAAAGTGAATCAAAGTTGTTCATCAAAGGCAATAACATCATGTTATTGGCATAGATTGCCAATAACAAAGGCAATATATAATCTATCTTTCTGTCTGTCTGTCTGTCTATCTATCATCTATCTATCTATCTATCTATCACATGCATTATTCTTTGATTTTTTTTCTTTTAGTAATGATTGAATGACCACTACGTCAATCACCCTCTTTCACATTAAAAGGTAAATATTAAAGATTCATACTCTTTATTTGATTTATTTTTTCCACACAAATGCTCTTTATTACATATCTCATGTTTTTGTTTGCAATCTTAAGGTTACACAAAAAAAAAAAGTGGTAGTCCTTATTCTTTGTACTAAATCCTTATGTTTACTGTTAAAACCTGAAATGATATTCAGCGTAAATGAGGATATATTGATAGTCCTTAAACATTATGAGATCCAGCCTGCTGAGTCATGCAGTACTTTTGCACAAATACGCACAGGCACTCATATTCATGATAACCCAGGCTATTAAGCACTTGTTGTACAGGTTAATGTTGCATAGCCTGTGGAGAGGTGTTGCGATAGCTCTGTGTCTTCATTTTCTGCTGTAGCACATATTAGATTGCACCAATACTTCACAGCACTAGTTATTTGGTGTGCTGAACATTTTTAAAACGTTTGGTGCTGGCTGTGAAGTAATGGCTGCTGCCCGTCTTGAGCTCTTTTAGGTTTCTCTGGGCTTAACCGTAGTTGTTAATGATTCATTGCGTCCAAAAGATAAATCTGCTTCAGCTTCAGAGGATATTTTCTGAAAACAATCTGTTGTGCTGCAGTCCAGCTTTTGTAAAATGGATACCAAACATAAAGTTGGCTTCTTTCTCAGACTTTATTATTTGGCGTCTTTCTCTCAATCTGTCTTTCACTTTTCCAGTTCCTCCTCCTACAAGGCAGTTAGAAGCCTATCCCTCCATTTGTGTCGACCTCCTTCACTTCTCTGTAAAATAACTTGCAGAATCACACGCAGACCGTAATTCCTGTGAGATCAGTGGACTGTACAGTTCACAAGGCATGTTATTTGTTTAAAGTGTATAGGTCCATATGTGTGCGCTCGCTTGTCTGCGAGAGTGTAATAAATCAATAAAACCCTTCATCCACATCACCTTCATAAATATCAGGCTCAATGCCACAGTAAATGGATATTAAACTAGATTTCCTAATATCAATCACCCATGACTACGAAAGACATTTTGCCATATTGATAGATCAGTTTAACAGCACTCATTCCCATAACACTGACTCTCTGTAAATATCAAGACTGGCATTTGAGCAGTGTGGAGAGCCAGAATAATGTGGCATTAGTCCAGCCGAAAGCAATCAGCATCACTCCACTCAGGGCATTAATTAGCTGCCATGTGTGATGTGTGTAGTATGACACAGAAGTGTAGCTGTACTTAGCTTGATCACCATACCCACACATACATTGGGGCTTAGTGGATGATGGGAAAATAAACAGCGCCATAGATTATAAACTGAGTTGGCATGGCAGATTTTTCACTCTGTAATCCCCTCATTTTATCTCAGTCGAAACAACAGCATTGTATGTGTTAAAATCAGTTGGGCAGAAAAACACATGGTAGTTACCCTTACGTAACCTTAAAATTAGCCATTTTATTTCTGCTAAGTGTTGTCCTCTAAACCGCTGTTAGTGTCAAGTGCATTGTGTGGCCCCAAGCACAGGTGGGATGAGGCAGCTGACAAATTAGCATTACTCCTTGTTCTATGTAAAACAATGTTTAACATCTTCATGACATAGAGGTACACGTTCATGCTCGGAGGGGTGCAAACTGTTTTTTTTAGGATCACAGGGCTTGCTTGTGCTAGTGTACAGAGAGTTTTGTTTGGATGGTGTCCAGTTCTTTCTTTCATTGGGTCCCTTGGCTAAGAAAAAGTTCAGTAGGAATGTCAGTGATGTACAGTGTAAAAGGAGTAAAAACTCTTTGTATTTATGTTGGTTTTGAAATATTTCGAAACCATAACAAAACATCAACTTTAGTTTAATTACTCGTGTGGTGCAAGCATCAAGTAAAATTTAAAAATACATGTGAGTGTACACATATTAATAATTATTTTTATTAATCATTCTATTTCTCAGGGGTATATTGAATTGTTATAAGAGTGTTTTTTTATTTTTTGGAGTTGCATCACATGACATATTACTACCTGAACTAACCTCGCCTTGCAATGCAAAGGTCAAGTCATCTGATATTTTAAGAGACGTATTGACCTTGACACAGTGCTGAGGGTCTGCAGGGGTTCTTTCTATATTGATGATTATGATTATATCATTTCCTGTTTTATGTTTGTTTTTCCCCCCTGCATTTTTCTGCATAGTTGCAGCACATGACTTTAATCAGCACTATATATCTGTCTTAAGGGGTAAAAAAAATCCCCCCAATGAATGAAATAAATTCACTTGATTACAGAAATAAAAACATGTTAATCAGAGAATATATGTATTCAAGTCACTGTACATGTAAATTGCATTTTAATGGGCTTTTTAAATAAACTATTTGATAGGCCAGAAAATAAGTTGCACTTCACTGACCCAAGAGCTGATTCAGTAAAAGATTTAGTGCTTCTAACAGAAGGGTCTTTCACCCTCAAGTCATGTCTGCTGAGGTTTGTACACTCATATTTTCCTGGAATACAGACAGAGTAACTCTGCACCTGGGTGTGTGGAAGACCAAACTTGATGAACAAATATTCACTTTCTTATGCTTATATTATATGAGTAAAATTAAAGCTCCGTTCTATTGTTGTCAGCATATCCCTCCTTGACGTGTTTGTTTGTGTGGTTGCCTTGTCATGGGCACACACGCATAGACAAAAACACTTCCCTTCAGCGTTTAATAACACTCCCGTAGGGCAGGGCACTGGAGGTCAGGACGTGTGTGTTGCTGAGCAGTTCTGTCTTGTTGGGTTGTGTTTCTCTTATCTGATGGCTTATACCCAGAGGGTCAGGGTGCATTGTCTGTACTAATAGGACTGACCCCTTTGATGAGAGACCCAAGACGGGACACACGCAATGGGACGCTCTTAACAAACTTCATGAACTTAGCAGAGGTCAGCACATCCTGGCTGTCATGTCATCTGTATTCACATCCAGCATGAAGAAGAGCAAGTGATTGAAAAAAGCTATTTTAAAAGCTCCTGAAGCTATTTAGAAAATGATTCATAGGACCACCTCCTTCATTAGTGTACAGTAGGGTGCGAACATGCAATTACTGAAAACATTTCAATTGGAAATGAAAAAGGTGATCTTATTTATCTGATCTGTCAAATTATAATTACAAATTATGAATTATATGTGTACTATTGTATATGTGCAGTTCCGTATAATAGTACTGTGAACGATGCTCACCTGAGTTCTTTTTGATTTGACCGACATATGCTTAAGAACACACTTCAATAACGCTGAAGGAATAGGATATGCAGTTCAATTGAATTCTGCTCTGAGTAAATCCTGTTCTCTAGATATTGTGGAAAAAATGACTGATGCTTCAGGACTGCTAAATATGATAAACGGTACAATCTGAATATCACTAGATGCCACTAGATGTTTCAAAAGACTACATTTGTTGTCAGTATCAAATACGAATAAAACACTGTAATTAAAAATAAAAAAGAGTAAAGTTTAAAGGCAATACCTAACAAAGACATCTCTAGCACCCATAACATCATTATATCATCATCGCCGCAATTGAACTTGGTCTGGGCTACAAAGATTTTGGAACAGGAGAGATCTCGGTATGCTGTTCTCAATATCGTATAATGGATCTGTTCATTTATATATATATATGTAGCTATTAGAGTTGACAGCAAGTCGATATGATTCACGGTTCTTTTATAGGTTTTTTAAAAGACTTCCTCTAATGTATTTCTAGCAAGACAGCGGAGATGGACAGACTTTTCAAGACTATTTATTGCAGCAAAAGTAACTTTTGCTTTTTTTTAAAAGCATTTTATGTTGAACTAAATAATTTAATGAAAGCATTACGGCCTGAAGTGGACTAAAATACTAATTAATATAAAAATAAAATATACATAACATTGATGTAAAATAATGTCTGCTTTTAGTTTTTAGTTGGTTTAAGTCACTTCATAGCAATCATACCTTTACATTACTAGTAAAATTGGGGATTACATGACCAGCCAAATACTACTTATATTACTACCCAGGTAACTGTACTTTGGCAGTTGTGGAATAAATGATATGTCAATAACTGTGAATAGGGCAATTTTGAGTGCACATTTTCAGTAGTGGTCATTGCAATGAGTTGGACCAGCTAAATCAATGTTTTGAACACACCTGTAGCAGTTACAGGTGGCGGAGTATTGGCAAAACAAATGTTTTGTTACAGCCCTAGTTATTAGTTGCATCACTATAAGGACACATTTCCCAAATGCATAAGATCGAAACATACAACGATTCAGCTTCTTGTCCTTCCTTGTCAAGTTATTCAACCATCCATTCCTTCCAAATTACACCATCTTTCAAGTCTTGACATTCCAGTGTCCTGGAGAGGTACTGTGGCCTTGCTCTGCATTATAGTCTCCAATCCACAGCACACACACACACACACACACACATACTCATCAGAAGAAAGGAATTACAAACGGGACCAACTGTGCCCTGATGTAATTCCTGCTCTGTTTGGTGGTTATAGGCTAACAGCAAAGCCAAGCGGTTGTCAGTGAAAGTGTTGGGGGTTACATAACAATATTAACTTTTAAATTTTTTTTCAAAAAAGTAACGGCAGTTACTTTCTTATTTGTTTTCTTATTTATTGACTGACAAGTCTCCTGACATGTTGGTAGAAATTACAAATACAGAGGCATTGTGTGAATACAGTGTAGTTCTACACTAAATTTGTATCATCTCACTCTCAAAAAACGAATTTAATATTCATTCAAATCAATTAAAATATACTCAGAATATGACGCAAACCTACAATAATTAAATTACTTAAATGTATCTAATCTCATTTTATTAACCAATGTCTTTGCTGCTGACCTTGGATGATCCAATTCAACCATACTTACAAGATAAAACAACTGTGCTTTATTGTTTGTTTTTTTATTGCTGAAGAGTATTGAACTTTCTTCTGTATTCAACTCTACAGACTTTTTCTTCAGCCTGAGGTTTATTCTTGACACTTTTTGTTGTGCTTTTACATTTGCTATAATATAACTTCTTATATTAAAAGCAAACACTCAAGCTCTGCCCATACAGTATTTAAACAGTAACACAAAAGTAACGCAACACATTACTTTCCATAAAAAGTAACGTAAGTAATGTAATTAGTTTATTTTAGGGAGTAACGCAACTTTCCCCAAAACTGGTCAGTGACCTTCTGACATTCATGCACTCAGAAATACAGCATGGAAACTGCTGAGCTGTAAATGCAGTATATTGCCTCACAAGCAGGTCCATCATTTTCTGCATGTTGTCTATGGTTCTTATGATATAGCAGTTGAAATAGTATATCAACCTTTAGCATTTGCCTCGCATCCTGGCCCGTTTTACAGCTATTTACATTTCTCCTCTGTGCTGAGCAAGGAAATCTTCATTGCTGTGATAATACTGGACTGAATGTTTATCTTGGTGGGTTTCCTGCACTTTAATTGGCTTGTCATGCTGCCCCCAGAGAGCAGGCAGAGAAACTGCAGTTTAGGCCTCTGGAATTAGCCAACACTTCCTGTCTCTCTGTGGGACAGACACACTACAGTTAGTATAAACGTAGACTAATGTGTTTTTGTATTATTATTTATAGTACTGTTGAGGAGGGTACAAGAGTATCTGTGGCTTTCTTCAAGAGCTTTTTATTCGCTTCATTTAGTTGTTCTGCTAACCTAATGTTTAATGTAGGTTTGCTTGTGGAGGACCATCGCAGGGATATAAATCTGTTTTAGCAACAACATGTTTTCTTGTAATGCTATAAAAATGTATTTGTTGCTCTGGTGATGTGGTCCTCAATGAAAAACTGTTATGAAACACATTTGTTTTACAAACTGTAGTTTAATGGCTGAGGCACTGGGAAAGTGAGGTGCAAATGATATGTGATAATGTTATGAAAATCCCATCCAGCTTTACAATGTGGATAAAATAAGGTGAGACCATAACCATTTGCCTGCTAAGACATTTATATTGAAGTTGTTTTTGATTCTACACTTCATAAATGCAAGATGTGTTTACAGTAATTCCAATTACAAAGTAATAACTCGAGACAAACCAATGCTCAAATAAGAAATGCAACAAATTAACTCAGATCATTGTTGTATTAGATTGTCTGTATTGTATTTTGTCTTGATTGCTATCTCTGTCAGACTGTGTCTGCAAACTTTACATATCAACTCACATAAATCTATTGCAACTCTAGAGTTACATACAGACAGATGGATGAAGCCTAGCAAGATGACTTCCCCTTGTTGTTCTGTCTGCAGGAATGGAGGGAGTTTTCCTTTGCTTTTCATTCTGTCTCTCAGCCTCTGTATGGCTTTAGAGCTGTCTTAGTTTGGGGGGCGGAAATGTTAATGTTGCCATGGAAACCTTAGCTAAAATCTATTTTATGGTACTAGCTCCAGAGTTAAGTGTGTGTGTATGTGAGAGAGAATAAGAGAGAGGACTTGCGCGTTGCTTGATCGAAACAATGTTTTCTTTATTCTTTTTTTTGTTAAGTGTTTATCCACCTAGATGATTTGAGTTAGATGATTCAGCACAGGCAGAGTTACTATTTTGCAGAGGTGTTTTCACATTCACAACTGAAGGAGGCTGTGGTTGTTTATTTCAAGGCAGTGAACTAAAAAAGGCGTAAGCTTGATTCACTTTTGATGTGATTACATTTTTTATTAAATAGTGATATGTTAATATACAAATTCTTGCAAATAGTGTAATAGTGATAAAATGTCAAATTAATTTACATAAAAAAGTGTGGTTACAATTTACTTGAAGCTTTTATGAATAATGCATCATTAAAGGGTTATTAAAGGGTATAAAGGATTAAAATTATTGATAATGTGAGTTGTAATACATTATATCATCTTGTAAATAATTGTAACTGAATTCAAAATGCATATTGTAACATCTTGTTATAATGTATTAACTGTAATAACAATTATTCATGAGACTAACTACATTTATAATGCATTATACTTAAAGGCTTTAAGTAAAGTCTTACTAAAAGTGTCACTCCTTGTAAATGAAAGGGAGGTTGTGAGATGCAGCAAGTTGTATCTGAAGTGACCTATGCTGTGTACAAACGTAACATTTTTTTCCCGAAGACTATAGAGTTTTTTCCATGCGTATTTATGGCAAGATATTGGCCAGTCTCTACTCTCTATGTAAAATTCTGTTTCTCGTAATAAAAACAGTAATTTTGGTGGCTTAATGCAAGTAATGTCACAAATGCATCACATCATGCGGTTGAATAGTGGAGCTTAGTTGTTAGATGTGCTGGACAAGTAAGTCGCTTAACGAGCTCATATTTTTATGGCCGTGTCCGGAAAGATCACACTTCCATCATTATTAGACAGTCACTTTAGGAAAGTGCTTGTGTGTCTTATTTGATTCCCTCATGTCACTTACATCAAGTAGAAATGAGCCAGAATGTAGCTATCAGTCTTGGCACTGAAACCTAATAAAGCTACAAGTCAGATGCCAAAAAAATCCATTTATGTTCTTGCCAAAGACTCATTTTTCTTACATTTGGCACATGACTGGTATAAATTTTGATGTCTGGGCACATATATACGGTGTATATATAAGGTATGTTTACATAGAACTGTTTAATTAGCAGAGGGGACATAAATATATTTGCAGAGTAATCACAAAAGCAGGAAACAGTGCATCACATGCAGAATTGATGTCATGAGAAAATATAAGGGAAAAACACGTACTGGTTGTCATGGCAACAGCAAAGTTTAAGACACGGAAGGAGAAAGGTAGAATTCTACCCATTCCTCAATAGTCATTTTAAACTAAATCATTCATTTTCTTCTCAAGCTCGTACAACAATCAAACATGTTCAGCCCCTGCCACCGGAGGAGCCGTGCCCCCTGGCACTTCTTAAATTCCTATGAGATACAGGTCTTTTCCCCCTCCATCTCTCACGCTGTGTTCTCTCGCTCAGTAACCTGGGTATTGTTTATAGTGATTCCATATTCATTGCTGTGTAGCAGACTCGGCTCATGATATCTCTGCCGCTCCCTCAGGCTTTGCTGCATGCAACATGTGGAGCACTTAAGTGCTTTCCTGCTCCTTACTGCTGGAGAGAAGGCTAGATCCCCAAGCACAGCTCATCACGGCAGCTGCTGCCCTCTTTCCACATGGATTTTGACAAGTTTCTCCCTGTCGCTTAAATAATGCAAACTCTCTTGCCTCAGCTTAGCACGGTTAACCACAGTGACACTGTGTGTGTGTGATTTGTGACTTCATCTTTTGTTCTGTATATGCTCTAACTTTCGCCTGCAGCGATACAGAATTACATAATGAGCTGATTTGTGCAATGCAGATAATTGAGCACTTCTAATTGTAATGTTATTTTAGTCATCTTTATGTTCTTCCAAACCTGTTTGACGTTCTTCCTTGTGTCGAATATAAACTATTTGAAGAATTTTGGCAGCTGAATAGTCTCAGTTCCCATTGACTTTCATTGTGTTTTTTATTATATAAGTCATTGGGAACAGAAACAATTTGATTACCAACATTCTTTAAGTATTTTATGTTCCACAGAAGAAAGAACATCTACAGGTTTGGGATGACAACTCATGTAAATTATGACAGATTTTTCATTATTGGGTGAACTATCCATTTGATGTAAATCATAGAAATGTGTTAAAATGCCATTCTTTATAGTTCAGTAGTGCGCTAATGTGTGCATTTTCAAGCACCTTGCACAATGCATCATGGGCTGTTTGCTGGCCATTTGACTTTTCTAATTAGTAACAGAATACTCAAGTAAATAATTTGTGGAATGAGGCTTGATTTTGATCTTCAGGAATTGATTGAATGGTTAAAAGTGGGCGTTACAAATCAAAATGGAGCTATGAAGTTAGACTATGAGAGATTTATCATATCATTTATAAGCAAAAGTCATTTCAGAGATGGAGAATCTGAAGATTAGAGGTTAAGAATAAATTTAAATCATTTTAAATATATAAAGTATGTTTCATATTATTCTATCCTGGGTGCAATGACAATATTTGTTTACGAAGCCTTAAAGGAAATCATGTTTTATTATATGAATATTCTTAAGACAAATCTTTAATATACTGTAACTGACAAGAACAAAACAAACACAAATTCACAAATAATCTTCAGTTAAATTGTCATTATTTTATATGTCATTATAACTTGATAATTGTTATTCCCTCAGTTTCCTTTATATACCTCTAGCGTCCTTTTACCTCAAAGCATTCCAGTATATTCTTGTTTAGCTCATCTGACAACATTCGTTCTCTCTTTGGTGACATTACACTTTACATCTTGCTTGTGTCTCCCACCACCTAGCTGCCCTGATTTCATTTAGGTGAGGCTTGAAAAATGGCAGCAGACCGCGGCGCTCATTGTGAGGTTGTGAGGGAGATTTGTCTAGAAATACCCTTATGCTTCAAATACCAGTGTAGATGAAGCGGGCTGTATAAGAAGTGGATTGTCCGAACAGTAAAGCAAACACATGACACTTTCAAGCAAGACGTTTCATAAAATAATGTTGACACACTGTAAAAGCAACATTGCTGCTGAATAATGAGCTAAAAAGCAGCGTGAGCAGCACTAATGTGACAACAGAGTCTAAATGTCCATGGCATCTGTGAATTGGTATATATAATTATACATACCGGTATTGTCTTATTTGCAGAGTTTTGCCTTGTTATTTGCTCAAAAATGTTTAAACTTTAAGGATACTTCTCTTTTATCAGAACATTTAAAAATTGCTTTTATTTGTCTTTCTTTTTGTTTATAGCCATAATATATGCATCTACATGCATCTACACCAACTGCAGTTGCTTTATTCATTTTTATTAGCTTGGCTGCTAATGTAAATGGCATCTTGAGCCCTGAGAGCATTCATTCATCTGTCACAAATTGCAATAACCAAACACGAAATGCATAATCCTATGCCTCGCTGCATATGACAGAAGCGAATATTCCTGCAACAGATAGTGCCAGGTAAAGCAGTATTGATTTGTGCTTGCGTATGCGTGTTTATGTGCGTGCATGTATGTGAGTTTGTGTTTGGAGGAGGCAGAGAAAGCATTTTAAGTCCAACGACTGTGCAGCTTAGACGCTGACAGCTGAATCATAGGCTGGTAGGGCAGAAGGAGAAAAATCAATGGCTTTTAAATTTACTTTGTGAGGTAATATCAAAGACAGTGACTGTTGAATCGCAAATAAGTACATGGTTGTGTGCAGGTGTTATGCAGGGGCTGGGTGAAGGGAATGAAGTGTTGTGTAGAGGGTGTTTCCAGCATGCACTGGGCAACAGCATGATGAAGATGCCTGTCGCTGATAGAAAACTCTCTCAAGACCTCCCACTCACCTTCACTAAATGTTGAAAAATGCTTATCAGCTGCAACAGCCTGAAATCTCAAACTGGCAACCCATCAGCATACAATGTTGTTGTTTCATTGGTTTTGAATGCTGATATGGTGCAGTTGATGGTGGATTCATTGTTGTTGCAATTTAAATATTGTAATATTGAATCAAATCTATTTATTTGAAGTTTTCTAAGGTATGCATTTGATGGGTGGACTGTTTGGAAAACCTGTTTGACAACAGTCATTATTTTTCCTATTCTGTTAGGTGATGCTAGTAGTGCATAAATGACGCATTTCTCTATTAAGGGCATGTTTTAGAGTAATCACATATTTAGAGTAATCCCATTTTTCTTAAATCTATACATGCATGTGTGTGCATTTATATATATGTGCCATGTATAATTATTAAATTTATATATGTGTGCCATGTATAATTAATATACATGGCACACACACACACACACACACACACACACACACACATATATTATGTAAAAACAAAAGCTTTTATTTTGGTTGAGATGAATCTACTCTAAATTAAGCAGATATTCACAAAAAAGGCTCAAATTTTGCAGCTTATGTATTCGTTTTTTTAAGAAACCATGTGCTGAAAACAATAATAAAAAATGTAAACGATTATTAACCTGCTTGTTCATGGGCACACTCTTCCCAACATTTGTTTTATTAGGACAGCAGTAGTGCAGGGTATATTTAATGTAGTGGTCTGTGACATTGTGTTAGTCTTGCATTGTACCCCCAGTTGCTGGAAGGCCAGATGTGTTTCTCATGGCTGTACAGCGAGACATAATTGGCATTAGGCAGAGCCCGTCTGAGGCATTAGATCTGTCTTCCTCTAATAGGGATGAAGGTCATTGGCAGCATAAATCTAGCACATGAAAAGAGATGAAAACGGGCACAGGATGACTGCTGATATCATTTCTGTATCAGATATGTCTGTGTGATTGATGAGGCTAAAAGCAAACAATAAATCTCCTCTCAGGTGAGGAGAAGCAGCAAGGCAACTGGCACACTTGTGTCCCTCCTTTAGATCACCTGCAATCCATTTCGGCTCTGAATTATCAGACATATTGGCATTCGACTTTATCACAGATAGAGACAGCTGTGAATCAAAAGCAGACACTCTTGGCATCTGCATGTTCTTTGGTTAATGGATTTTTTGGTAATGATTATATAGTCTGTAAGAGAAACTATGTAGTCACTGTCTCAGATCATCCAGCGTCAATCACTTCTATTGATCTTCCTTGCAGACATGCAATAAATATTCTCATAGAATTCTCATACACACAGCAGCACCACCCATGTTGGCTCACAAAGCTCTGACCTAGGTGGAGATTAGTTACATGATCACATTAGTTATAGGGGGAAGTGGGGTAAAAATGTCTTTAACATCAATTTTTACACTGCCTTCATAGGAATAAATGACATTTGAAAAGCAAATGGAATAGAAAACAGTTATTTTAAATTGTTATGATTTTTCCTTCCTCTCATGGCCTAAACGTACCTTGGTGCACTTTTTAGCGAGACATGAAATACGTGCCAATAAGTACATCAGTGCAGTTTCCAAAAGAAATGAACACTAGAGGCAGTAAAACCTTTTATTCCTGTTCACATAAATTAGCAGAGTTTCAATTAATAAAGAGTAATTTTCACACAATTACTAGAAGTATATCATGTTATGACTTCAAAACCATATTAATATGATGGGAGATTTGAAAACTGATGCTTTTGAACGTTAGCATCACACATATCCAGCTTCATATCTATGGCTTTTCTTGTATGTTTACTCGGTAGCTTCGACAAAACGGGTTAAATAAAAAGAAAGTTAAAATGGCATGGTTACATCAACAAAAGGTTTAGGGTTGGATTTGGTGAAACGTTTAGCGACAGTCCATGGATATTTGATTTCTTAACCATAACAATAATGTAACTGAAGCAACGTAATGAAAACAGAGCAATACTTACCTGTGTCAACGTACTAAAAATGCGCCAGGGTTCATGTCTTGAACCGGTGTTTTAGCACCACTCACTGGACATTTCTCTTTGAAACTGCGGCAAAACGTACAGTAAGGTACATAAAAACAGGGTTGCACAAGAAGTGTACTGAGGTACATATTTTTATGAGACCAGGTCACAATATTTCTGTTTTTATTGTATTTTTGATCAAATAACAGCAGACTAGGTGAGACCTCTTTTTTAAATGTATATAATATATAATTTATATATATATATATATCATGTTATTCTAATATATTAAATATATTATACATACATAATATTTTGTATGTAATTAATCACATCAAAAATACAAGTTTTTGTGCACATAATAATGTGTGTTTACTGTGTTTTATATTTATTATAATATTTATTATGTATATTTAATAATACACACATGCAGTATATACTTTACATGTATATTTTTATATTCATATAATTTATATTTTATAAATATATGTAATATTTATTATATAATAATATAATAACAATATTAACTAATCATTGCCCATTAGTAATATATAACTTTATATAACTAATGTATAACTTTGTCATAAACAGAGGTGAAAGCAAACTACATATCAGCTTACAGAAATGTATACTAAATGAAAACAGCTTAATTGTGTCTTGAATGTTTTATAAAGGTATTTGAAGTTGAGTCCAGTGCCAAGAGAGAATGCTGAATTAACTGACGATTTAATTGAAACATCATTTACAGAGGAATTGGTCAGACAGTGATGTCCTTATTTGGACACGTAACTCTCAAGTGTTTATGTAAATTTCATGCACACATCTGTTTGTACATTTTATCATTTTGTTGCTAGAGGGAGAGTGTACAATTAAATCTGTTAGACTTTATCCATTTTTACTATTCCCCTAATTTAAATCTATTAATAAACACTGCCTCAGAGCAACACCACTGACAAGTCTTTTTTAACGTCATTCTGAACATTGCCCTTTTTAGTCACCATGCTGCTACAAGAACGTGTTTATTAACACTGCCAGAAGCATCAACTAAAAATGGAGTTTAATAACCCTGTACAAGCTAAAACGTCCATGCACTGTCGCAAAATTGGTTGCTCATCCGCTTGGGGAAAGCACTATTTTGTTTTCCCAAAATGATGCGACCGGTAGAACTTAGCTACTTTCTTTCTTTCTCGGCTAAATGTATTAGCCAAATTTGTGTTCTTTCAATTTTCAGTATTTAGCAAGCTGTGTGTGTGTCTCATTTTTACCCTGGTAAATGCACACTTATATTCAAGGTCACGCTTCGTTGTGCAACTGAATTAGTGAAAGGGTTTTAAGAGCTTATTACAAAGTCTTGTGTCACATTCCAGGTTTTACAGTGTATATTCAGCATACAAGTTTATCTACAAATGGTTTTACATGTTTCACATTTAACTCTCAGACCCACTTTGTTTACAGGATTAGAGATGTTTGTGATGGATGAATCAAGAAACCAATCTCTAATTGTAAATGCTCTGCTGTCAAACTCAAGGCTGTCCATAGAGAGAACGAAACTTCCTCTGATTAAAAATCAATAATTGCTCGACAGAGCGTAGCACCTCATGTTGCTGTCTTCATTGTCTCGAGGAGACCCCTGATGTACCACCGACTTTGTCAGGGATTGATTTTCACTGCTGCATTCTCGATTGGAATCATTTGGTACAGAAGAAGGCATTCTGTGTAGATGCCTTAGTTTTACGTGGTTGTGTTTGTGCTTGTGCCTTGTTTTGAGGGGGCGGAGGACGTCTTTGCTTTAATGATGTTCCATAGCCCCCGCCCCCGTGAACGGGATGCCGCTAATTCGCACTGACGGTCTGTCATAGAGTCAGATGACTCAGAGGCACATCAGGCACACGTGCCTTCATTGTGCACCCCCCAACCCCCGAAAAGAGAATGCCGAGGGTTCCAGCGTTACACTCTGTCACATACTTACTACATGCTCTGCCTGCTACAGGGACGCCAGCCAAGAGAGGGATAAGAAGCGAGAGAGACAGAGGGGGAAAAAAACAACAGCAGCTATGTAGGCATTCAGGCAAGCCAAAGAGAGATACATTGCTCATTGCTCAGGATAGATCTGCAGTGATAAATGATGTGGATTTGATGTTGACTTAATGTGTATGATGGTTTTGGGGTGAATATTTGATATAATAATAATAGACTTTATTTTATAAAGCGCCTTTAAAGAGGCATCTCAAAGCGCTGTACAAGATGGATAATAAAATAAAAATAAAAATAAATAAAAAGTAGCATACACAGAACACAAGTAGTAAAATATAAAATAGGAAAATAAAAGACACTATGATCA
>JAUCMU010000125.1:13415871-13468221 GCA_032275025.1 Enteromius treurensis | reverse complement strand
AAACTTTATTTATCAAATGCAGAGACGGTCTCTGTAGTCAAGACGACGGTAATCACTGGAAATCAGGTGTCCCCAAGATTAGTAAATTTCATTGTGCTCTCAGTTACCAATAGGACAGTTGACTCTTTTTGACAGAATTAAACGCACACACACATATATGTATATATATATATATATATATATATATCTCTAAGGTTCAAGGGAATATGTGCAATAAGACTTCTAATAGCAACAAATTACAGTCTGTCATGTTAATGACACAGACAAGTTGGCCAGTGTTTTGAATAAGTAAAGGTTTAGGATTACGTTCTCCACTCACCTGCTGTATTTTTCCGCAGATCATCAGAGAGTTGGTAGTTCTGTGTTCTCAGCTCCAGCAGCTGAGCCTATTGAAACACATTAAAAGATCAATTATTATTGCAAAACATACTATCGGAGGTATATTTGAGGTAACAAGGTATCTAATATACATACTATTAATGGCTGTAAACCAGAAATAATGACCACGTTGACAACACATCATGAAAGTCTCTTCTTAGGTTATGAATCATGTTAAAACTGTGGTTTACAACGTCTTTAGAGTTTATTTACGTAATGGAATCGTTTAATTTAAAGAGTCTGGTTGCTCTGAAACTGAATATATGCATCTAGAGTTGTAAACAAGGTCATGCTGAAGCAAAACAACAGCGATATGATGTTTAATAGCCTAACATTCACACGAAACACGTATAAAGAAGTAAACGTATAACACATAAACCCTTTTTATAGTGAAGAAAAGCAATAACATCAGCGGTTTGGTGTGCTAACGGTGCTAATGGTTAGTAATTAATTACAGGTTAGCCTGCTAACAGGCTAAACACATCTTTATTATATGCCACAAACTCGCCATTTAGCGACTAAACTCCATGTCATTTCACCACACGGTCATTTTATTTGCCCAATTTTTTTCCATACATAAATGAAAAACATCGTAATTGTTCATTAAAATATTTTTTCGGCCTTATAACAATTAGCTTGTAGGCTAACGGCTACAGTTAACAGAGACCCAATCCGCTCTGATGGACACCAACGTCAGCCGTTTCCACGTATTCTCAACTGAAATTATTTCTAAACAAGTTAACGATCTCGTATGTGCGTTATAGGTTGTATCCGATGTCAAATCCAAGCAAAAGTAAAGAGATTTGTACCTGCATACGGTGGAACTCCTCTTCTGACAGTGCTTGCGCCATCTTCGCTACAGCAAAGCACTGCTGGACAGAATGCAAACTCTCCCTATCTGCTATTATTGTGTTTTCTGTCTGCCTTGTATTAGCAAAATAACTGTCATTCTGATCAGATGAAGAAGGTTAAAGTCGCAGCTTTCTGATGTCGCCCATCTAAACGCTTTGGCTTGTTGACAGAAACCCCCGCCATATGTAATGTGTGCACCTGTTCTGTAGATGGCGCACTAACACAATATATTCACTGCTGTATTTGTTGTGACACATGATATGGGCTGTGGCTCAAAAACCTAGTGAGCTAACTACTTAGACGGCAACTGAGTTGCAGATAACGAGCATTTGCTTAGATGTGTCTTTTATCACCACAGATATTTTAACAGTATCCATTCATATCACATATGTATGTATTAAAACCAATTACACATTTTTCTAGTGTTCTGATGTGACTTCGTGATATTATCTAAAATATATCTAAATTCCCAAGCAGCCTCGTGACATTTTGTGTGACGGATTGACATGGTTTTGACTGAAAAGGAAGCAGAAAAGCATAAATGGCTGCTTACTGTTGTAGGAACAGATAAGGTGCTGCTCTCATAAGGTACTCTAAGGTATATGATACTCTCATAAGGTTTATAAGTCAATGAACTTTACTGTATCGGCAGAATAAACATCAGTCACTCTGAAAACATGTCACATATGTCACATGAGTTTTTAAATTTTTACTATGCCAATAATTCTGTAATTTGATTTTTAAAAAGTCGTGCTGTTTGTGAACATCACAATTAATAAGTCTAGTTCTTAAATATCTTAGCAAAACAAGCAACATTAGCAACATATATAATAATAAATTGTTTTGTATGTTCAAAATAAATGTTTTCCAAACACAAAAAAAGCATGTTTTAAGCACTTTTTAGTATTGATATATTTTATTTATATATTTTATATTTCTTATATATTACATCATTATTTTCAATTTGGAAAAAAAGTTAAAAGAAAAAGCATTTATTTGTCTAAAAATAACTAAATAAATCAAATAATAATAGTAATATTATATAAATATAAAAATAAAAAAATTAATAATATTCACTTTTCCACGTACAAAACAGTGTAAATATTTAAGCGGCACAACTTTTCTCAATATTGATAATAAGAAATGTTTCTTCTCGTATAGCAAATCAGCATATTATAATGATTTCTGAATATGTGACACTGAAGAATGGAGTAATGATGCGGTCAATGCAGCTTTGACATCACAGAAATACATTATATATTAAGATAGAATGGTTTTATAAAATTGTAATATTAATTCACAATATTACTGTTTTCGCTGTATTTCTGATCAAATAAATGCAGCCTTCAAAAAAAATAAAAAAATACAAAAATGTTTACTGCTGCCGAATGTATTCTTCTTTGTATTACAAATAATGCTATAAGCAGAACAATGCATAGGAAGTTTAATGGAAAAAATTAACATAAATTGGAGAACTGCAATTAGTTAACACGCCATCTATGAACCTACATACAAATCATACATTAATTATATACGATGCAGCCACATTTCCCTTTTCATAAGAATTTACCGAGGCTACAAGAGAGACAGAAGTCCAGTGTCTGATGTATTTGTTCTGTCGGTGGAGCTCCTGCCAGGCTGCGGAGCAGTGGAGTATTTTGGGAGGTGACAGATAAAGAGACGCTCCTCTTCCTTTTTGATCCATCGCAGCAGTTTAGTGAGTTCACTGATAGCTGATTTCTTAGTGACTAGCGGAGTAAAGCAGGCGAACATCTCAAACTTGCTAGTGACCTAAAAAACAAGAGAGAGTTCAGGAAATACTGTATATGCGGCATTTAATGCAAATATTATACAATCGAAATATTCGGGTTTGGCAAGATATGTTTGAATGTATAGTATTCTTGCCAAGAATGCATTTATTTATTTAAAAAAATACAGCAATACTGTGAAACATTATTATAAATTGATTAGTCTTTAAGGGAATGTATTTATTATAATAAAGGTATATTTATTTCTTTTAGCAGCACATTTTTATCCTGGTAATCCTTTGATCCTGGTAACAATTTACAATAAGGTTTATTAGTTAACTGACTTTATTCAACATGAACTAAGAGCGAACAATGCTTCCAAAGCTTATATCAATCTTGTTTATTTCAGCATTTACTAATGAAGTATTAGAATCACAAGTTGTGCTTCTAACATGATGTACACAATGAACAATTGTATTTTTATTATCTGACACTAACAAAGATTAAGAAATAGTATAATAAATGTATTGTTCATTGTTCATTCCTGTTGGCATTCATGTTAACAAACGATACTTTATTTTAAAGTGTTGCCGAAATCATTTTAATTTACGAACTTGGTGTTTATTATTTTATTTATTATTACATTTCTTAAATATTTCATCATTATGAAATTTGAACAGGGATGCGTGTTCTGATGCGCGTTCTGCAGAATGCTTTGAAGAATAGTAAAAAAATAAAAACCACTTGTTATGTTTTATTTATTTACTGTAATTTTGAAAAATGATCGGTTCTATTTCTTGTTGGACATTTTAAACCCCAAACATCCTGATATATAGAAGTTGTATTGATTATTCTGAAAACATACCCAAGCCAGCAGAGTTTCTTTTCCTGCAGAATGGTAGATGAGTTTGAGTGGCCGTGATGTTCTGTGGATACGATTGTGCATGTTACGATACAGATCCAGCAGGCGTATCCTCTCTTCCTGGCTTCTATACGCCACCTCCATCTCTGGACTGAGTAAAGAGATATTAAAATAAAGGCATCGTACAGTATATCACACTTACAGTGCGTATCGTTGATTGCAAGACGGCCATTATTCACTAAGACGTGTGACATGGTCGATGACTGTCACACTGTAGATGTAAACCACACGATAAAAAAAAACTCAGTTTCAGTCAGTTTGAGACAGACACCATTTAAACCACACTGGTTCCACACATCATGTGGTCTTTGATGGATCTAATCATTCAGCTGGCCTTATTTGCTTGCAGGCAACTGTGTCCGCTCAGGGTCTAAAACATTTCAGCTATGTGATTAGCCGACTCAAGTGCTTACTGTTGCAGAATTCACAGCAAAGGGGTCTAATCTTTCACAGAATGTGGAAATCCTGGCTTATAGGCCATCATTTATCAGGATTTGTGAGCCATCTGGTTTTTCTGATGGCAAAAAGAACCACTGATTCAGAAAAATTAGTCAAAACGCTAATGATTTGTCCATTTGCTTGCGGTTTAATGCTTTTTAGCGACGCATTTAAGCTTAAAGTCAATATTAAACTGCATGAAACTTCAAATTTTTTAATTTCATTTATCATTATGCCATTTATTTTTAAATAATAGTGAAATTTACTAGAAATTTGCTTCTGCACCATTTTTTAGTGAACCTACAGTAATTTCAAGAGAAACCGGATATTCAATTAGGTAAAAATGTAGGACAGGACTTGACTGGATGATGAGGGGATGTTTTACACACACGAACAGAGTCAGATCTAAATAAAGAGTCTATTTTAATTATATATTTAATGGTGCTCCATAAGCTACTCACCATGTGAACTGTGGCAGCTGGCGATGGTGGTCTAGCATTTTGGAGGGCTTGTAAAGGAAATGCTTAAGATTAGCTACACCGATATCGTCAACACAGTATAACTGAGCGTTTGCCACCCACTGCAAAGCATTCTGGGATGCAAAAGCTTCCTCGATTTGCCTTTTGCACTCTGCCACGGCGTAAAAGGCTTCTCTATCTGTAGACAGAAGAACAAGGCATACAGTACATTCTGGAGGATCTAGATATGCCACATAAGCATAAAAGTAGCCGTCGTGATTGAACAGAGGCAGGCAGATGGGCATCCATATCTCTCCAGCCTGAGAAGCAGAGGCCCTGATCAAGTTGAAGAGGAGATGAAGGTCACTGGGTTTTAGTCTAGCGTCTTCCAAAACCGTCTTCTCCTGAACGACCGAGACAAGTCGGTTATTGGCAATGAGAAAAGAGAAGACCAGATTCGGGGTGACGGCTTTCTGTAGGATGTGGCCGAGGGCGTCTCTGGAAGCGGATGGCAGAGGCAGGCATTGGACGGCTGACAGCATGAAGCTGGGATCATAATCCATGACATCGAGGAGGCCATCCAGAACCTTCTCCGAGCCAGACAGCAGACGCCGCAGGTCGAAGTTCTTACGGCGCTCAAAGATGCGGTTTATGCTGGCCTGTGTGAGCATGCTGACTATCTGATGATAAACATGCAGGAGCTCGCTGCGCAGCTGCTGTTCAGACTGACGAGTGGCAGAAACACATACAAACACCAGCGGACCCTTCTGCAGAAAGACCACCGTGTGCTCATCTGAGGGAAACAGGGAAAAAAGAGAGTAATATTAGCTGTCTGTCATTACTATAAATATGCAAAAACATTTTCAAAATAGAAAATCGGTCAAAAATCATTTCTAGATGCACAGACCCTAATTAGATGCAGAATGTAAAGATCCTATGTAACATTTTCCGCTGATATCACTTGCTGTTTACATATACTGCAAGTTTGTTTGTATATATATGTGTGTGTGTGTGTACATATGTGTGTATATGTATATTTAGAAATCTGATTTGGTGCTTAGGAAACATTTATTATTATTATTATCAATGTTGAAAACAGTTGCTTTATATTTTTATGAAAACTGTGATGTATTTTTGTAGGGATTCTTTGATGAATAGAAAGTTCAAAAGACATAATTTGTTTTAAATGAATGTTTTCTAACAATGTGAAAGTCTTTATTGTAATTTTAATATTGATTTAATGCATTCCATTGTCTTAAGCCCTTAAATATCTTGTATAATTTATAAAATATTCAATTCAATATTTTATGTTGTCCAAAAAAAAGTCAACTTGTTTACAGCCAATTTAAATGTAAACATATATAAACCACATATTCAAAGAAGCTGCTTCAAAGAAATTTACAACCTGATTATAAGTTCATTAGTTTTTCAGAAATTTGTTGTTGTTGTTAAAGTATATTTTTCATTTAATGCCAAGTCGGCTTTATATTACATTAACATATGATAAAAACTCTTTCTGAAATACTAAATACTAAACTCATTAAGTGAGTTCACAACATAAAAGAGTTTTCTAAAAAAAACGGACAGTCCAAAAAGATATGTTTGACAGAAAGAGGAATCTTGCAAACCATGCATTGAGTTAGGTCTTCAACTTCAAGCAATGAGACATCTGGCAAAAACTATTTGAATTTCCAGGTAGGTGTGTTGAAGCAAGTTGGAGCTAAACTCTGCAGGACACTGGCCTTCCAGGATCAAGTTTAATGACCCCTGTTGTAGACAGTTAAAAAAACTAGATGAATTATCTCACCTGAAAATATAGACTGAATTGTGTTGCCTCCAGCCTGGACGAAGGAGACCAGTGCCATCATGACACCCATGGTAGAGGAGAGGGCCTCCTCACTGCCATAGCGTGAGTAGATGGGTTTCCCTGCCTCACTCAGCACAAAAATATGCTTTCTGTGTTGCCTCCAACTCTCTGACATTATATCTTCATTGTTAGAAGCCAGACTTGGGACATCCACAGCGGAACCTGCCTTTTTCTCTACGTTGAAGCTCGTCTGGGCCAAAGTAGGTGGAAACTTACCAGTCTCCTCTATTCCGGTGTCCTCAGGTTGAAACTCCCAGCTTCCTCTATTGTCACTCCTGTGCATGTTGCCTGTTTCTCATTTCCCTCAAAGAGAGAATCTTCTGGACTCCTGATTTTCTCTTCGTTTTAAGGGTGCAAACACTTGTTCTATTGATGCCACACAATGGATCTCTGTGGCTCTCCATTACTCAGGCTGGAATCCTAGAGGTATCACATGATGCCTGGGGATCAGAGAGCGGTTAAAACTGTGTAATAGGATGAACATGATGCTTCGTTTCTCGCTGAAAGAATTATTTCTAACTGATCTGTGGCGCTGCTGACTTAGAGGAGGTTAATGTGGGACATGAAACTGAAGTATGCTACAGCACTGTCTAAATGAGTAAGCAGTCTAAAAAAAAAAGATGTCATCCAAGGTTTACAATCAGGAATATTAGTTAATTTAACCATCAAACCTGCCTAATTTTGTTAATGATATATGTATTGCCTGCAGTTTGTGCTCATTTAAACATCACTACTTCTAGAAACTGCATCATGATCACAACACACACACACACAGGTATCCATGTTTATTATGGGGAAATTCCATAGGCTTATTTGTTTTTGAAACCATTATTTAAGCTCTATATAAATAAATAATGGTTATTTATGTCACGCCTGGGGCCTGTACCATGAAGCCAGTTTAGGTGGCTAGCCAGGTAAGTTTAAAATTAGTTTGTGCCAACCCTTGGTTTTAGGTCCCATGAAAGAAACTCTGCTTCAATTGGTGTTCATTGCCATGGTAACTTGCGCTGCACAGCTAGCCTGCAGGTTATGTTCTAGGTTAGAGATTACAAAATGAAATTTGACCAATCAGCTTCCCTCCCCCAGCTTATCTAACTCCAAATGAAAGGACACTACATAGTAAAACATTTTTTGAAGATAAAATCATCAGATTTTTTTGAGATTATTATTTTTAGAATTTATATTATTATTATCTCCTTAATCTATTACACAAGCCAGTTTAGTTTAATAGTAATTAGGCTTTTAAATTAATACAAACATGGATAATATGCAGTATAAATAAGTAAACATGACTACATATAAGTTTACATTTTTAAGTGTTTTACCTATAGTGTTTGTTATTTTAGTGTTATACTTAGAAATATTATATATATCTTTATAAAGTAACTTTACAGCTTACTTGCACGCTTTTTTTAAGTTTTCCGCTTTCATTGATAGATTGTTTCATCTTGCTGTGTGAATGTTTGAATTATTCATATTGTTCAATCTTTCATCTTTGGTATGAATTGCACTGACTCTCTCATGAGAAGTTAATCACAGTTTCAAGGCATGTGATTGGCTGCTCATTGCTGGTGTCACACTTTCATGTGCACATGCTAAATTAACTCAGGATCAAGCCTAAATTGACAGAGAAAGTTGATGACCAGCTTCATGGTACCAACAAACCCAGATTGGAGAGGTTTGGTTTTGTCAACTCAAAACTGATTCTGTAACCCTGAGTTTCTTTAGCCACCATCATGGTACAGGCTATTGCTATTGTTAGTGTGAGCCGTTGAAGGGGTTTCTTGTGACTCTTTCTTGCATGTATTTTAGACTTCTATCACTGCAGATTATTATTAAAAGATCTTAAACTGCATTTGGACCCACTGTCTGTTGCCTACCAACGCGAAGGCAACAAACATAGATTGAGTGAAAGAACCTTTACATTATTCAACGCGGAAATAGTGCGGGGGTTTTTTCTATCCCTTTACCCTATCTCTATCTCAAGGTCAAAATTGACTGATATCAGTGGGAACATTTAGTCCCCTAATGTAAGAAATACCAGGTAGCCTACACAAACATAAGTTAACATGGCACCATAGCACAGCACAAAGCTTCTTTTAACATGCCAATTGATAAATAAACTTCAATCAAAAATGTCAATAGTAAGCAATTTTATATCCAAAAAGCCACTAGTACTGCTGTGACATGTTCTTTTTCAAACTGTTTAAGATATTGCAATGAATTTAATAATTTATGAGTGACTGACAATGGACTGATAATATTCAGTTTGATAATACATGTTTTTATTTTGTGCAGAAACTGTGGTTGAACCACTGCATGTCAAGCTGCTTAGCAAAAATAGGATCGGTACAGTTAAGTGCAACACTCTCACCATGTGGTAAGTTCCTGCTTTGATACTTACAAGTTTGGAAATTATAATTGTGACTTTTGGTGCGTGGTTTTGGTCGCTGAACATTTTACTTTCCGACAAAGACAGGTATGCTTTAGCACAAATGCAACATCTGTAATCGATGATTTATCTATTTTGTAGCGTTCTTCTGCAGCCACAAGGGAAGATGGGAGTTGTAGTTTATATTCGCAAGTCTAGCTTCGTGAATCAGCTGAGCTAAATGAGAGCGTGGTAGTGTGTCTCCACGCCACAGGTGAGGATCTGGCGGCGGATTGGCTGGAATGAGAAAGGAGGCGTGGTGACGGCTGATGATTGACACACCGCGGTACATGAAGGTGACCAACAAAAACATCGGAGGAAGAAACTTCCCTGTGTTAGCAACCGGATCGGTTCTGCTGCCGAAGGATCGTGTCTTACTAGTTAAGATTGAACAAGGAGTCGGAGTAAGATGCTGGAGAGAGTGATTATACAGTGATGGAAGCGCACCTGTTGAGGTTCGTGGAGCGCGTGCGTTGTCTGTCAGATAATGACAGCAATGGAGACCAGCTCATCTCCACAGAGTTCAACGTAAGTTCCACACTTTTACAAGACCTTTTTACGCGTATATATATATATTTAATTTATCAGGTAAGTATACATCGGTTTAAATAAAATGACACAATACCATAGTATTACCGTGTTTTCGGATCGACAAGTACCGCGTTTGACAAACAACACTTGTTAAAATGTCAGTTTAGCATCTTTCTCTTCGTGATATCCCGTAATTTACAGATTAATACCTCACTCTTACAGGTTATTTGATCTTAAAATAATGTGCTGATGCAGGGTGCAGTGGTGATACCATACTTTAGTGTATAAGTAGCCTACATCTCCAGTACTTTTAAAAATGCCATGGTTTCCATGTTTCCTAGTAGTCAGATATGTGACACTGCACCGCATCATAAGAGTCAAATGAGATGTATATATCTAAAAGCTAAATAAATATAAGATAGGACGAATCCTTAGCGATGCATATTACTCAAAAATGATTAAAAGTTTAGTTATTTTTACAGTAGGAACATGATCTTTACTGAATATCCTATGATTTTTGGCATGGAAACAAACATTGATCATTTTGACCCTACAGTGTACTGCTATACAAATATACCTGTGCTTCTTACGACTGGTTTTGTGGTTCAGGGTCACACAATACAGATGCCATTCACTTCTAGCACCAACATGTCATGGGATTAGTTTATTTTTAGATGTGATAGCATGGTAATGGCATGTATTTTCCATTATTGTGTTGCTCTTTGAAGCACGTTGGACTATAATGCAAATAAGCTTCCATGGTATATGATAATAGTAATAAAAGTTCCATAGACTTTCTATTTATATACAGCGTACCGGGGTACAATGACAGTGCATTTTTGTGTATATGAAAATATATTGTGAATATATTAAATGACATTTCCTACTGGATGAATGTGCATTACTTTGTATTTGTGCTCTTAATTTTATGAGAAATGGTTTCCCATACCGGTAGCTGCTAATTTGCATGTGTCTTTGCAAATGAGTTGATTATTGCAGGCTAGATTACACAACATCGCAGGGCATTCGCACCAGCGACAGCAAACAGAGGCGAAAGCGCTGACGCCGTTCAAGTCTTTGCTTTTCTAACACTTCTTAGAACGTTCTGAGAGTGTTTGAAATTTCTCTCAAAATGACGGACAAGTGTTCTTCCAGTAATGTCAGACCGCACAAGTTATGTGCTCTGTAATAATGTTCTCAAAACAACAGCGCAAAAAGTTAATGGGATGTCTTCAGTTAGACTTTCTTTTGTTTCACAACGTGAAGAGATCAGTAGTAACATCCTCATAATGTTTTCATTAACGTTCGCATAACAAAAAAATGGGATGCTTTCAACTTTGAGAGAGCACCAGAAACGGTTTTGGTTAAGTTAGTCTAAAAAAGTCATTTATTACTATTTATTAATAACATATTGAACAGTGCAAATAGATTACTGTATAATTAATCTCTCCAAAAAGTATTGCATTACTTATTTATTTAATACTTTCTGAATCTCGTATCAACCTCGACTACTTCGCCAGTACAAAGATATGAGGCTCCTTTTTTTAAAAATAGGTTGCACTTTATATTAAATGGCCATAACTACTTGCATCAGAAAATAAGTATTATTGTGTTCGTATTGTATTGCAAAACACCTTTGCTGCTATTGAGGTGGGATACGGCAAAGGTTCAGTACAGGTATGGGTAGGTTTAAGAGTGGGTTAAGGTGTAAGGGATGGGTCAACAGTGTAATTAAGTGTAATTACATGCAGGTATTTTAAAAAGTGCATTGCACTAAATGGTTAATTCAAATGCAAGTAAAAAGTAGTTAAGGCCAATAAATATAAAGTAAAGGAAGAAGGAAAATTAATTCAATTATAGTATAAAATAACTCAATAATACACCCAACACTGATCAGAAATAATATTTTCATAACTTCATGGAAACGTGAGTAAAGCACATTTTATAAGAACACATTTTTGAAACAACTGGAGGGATGTGAGAGTCAGAGCATCGTATTTACAGTCAGACCAACATTTTACAGAAGTATTTGCATTGCCAAATTAGTCAAAAAGCAAACAAGTAAAAGTAAGAGGGCATTTGAAACCAGTACAATCTATAGTTCCTTATTTAGTTTCTCAGTTATGAACTACAGGCAGCATTCACAAACAGAAGTTGAAGCCTCTGTGGAAAAAACACTTGAGACTATAGTGCTTGTGGTGAAAGGGGCAGATGCTAGGCTGTGATGCTCTGTGGCTTCATTGGTGGAGACCTAACCGAGAGCACTGTGTCGAAAATAGCACGTGTGTGCTAATCTCTTCTGCTTTTAGAGAATGGAAGTAAAACAGAGAGCAGTTTTTAGTCATGGAAATGTACGTCTCTCTGTTTACTGATATTTATAACCAGTTTGTCTGAGTATAACTGAAGGCGTATACTAGAGCATATTATTATACTGGAGATTTATTAAGGTTTGATCTTGAATGTTTCGGAAACTACATCCCCCTTTTATCAGCTATTTATTTAAAGGGGTGTGACACTGTATGACAATGCAAACAAGCATTAGGACACCACCTTGTGGTCAGAGGCTGCAGTTCACTAACATGCAAACAAAATTAATACAATTTCTTTCCTTTTTTAGCTGATACGACAGAAAAGTGCAACACTAAAAGAGGATTATGGCCTGACCACTGCGGCAGGAGAAGTCAAAGAAAACGCAAAGAAAAACCGTTATAGGGATATTCTGCCATGTATGTACGCTTCTCAGTAAAGTTTTCTTTGTTCTGTTATTCAGGCTGTTTTTAGAATTGAATTCAGTGCAGTTCACTCTATATTATTGTTTTAAGATATATGTGCTAGCCAATAACATGCAAACCTTTTAGGTATTATTTACCATTCAGTGCAATTCAGACAGTCCTACAGTGAGAGACATATTTTAAATGAAAAAAAAAAAATAATTATATATATATAGGCTTATGTTTTGACTGGTCCTTTCCAAAATTATATTACATTTTGTTTTTTATTGTAATTTTTTCATGTCAAAAATATTTTTTTAACAGATTGCAAAATTTTAGTATTTTTTTAAACGATAATAACCTGACGTAGTACAGCTCCATGACAGATATAAATTCATATATTTTGTGGAAAAACAATGGCATATGTTGCTTTATGTATTATTTGCAACCCATTCATCCTGATGCTTCTAAGACTTTTACAATTTAAAATGTAACAATTTTTGTGTTAGAATATTGTACACTTTGATATCAAGATTTTTAAATGTGACAGTAAGCTCAGATCTTATCAGCTTTTGAAATATTTGTGACTCACAGTTTCTCTCATTATGACACAGAATAGCGCGCTGAAGTATTTTACATGATTTTCTGTCACATCATTTTCAGTTTACTGTTACTTCTGTCAAAACATGCCTCCTATAGTTGCAGTACTATGAGTTTTTTTGTTATACGGCAATGGCAATAACATGCCATTATATTTCATAATTGAGTCTCCACAATGTGTTGCATGAAAAATGAGTTACTCACACTGATGAGAAGAAAAATATGCAAATCCCTTGGTATTTTTATGCTTTTTATGTGTTCCAGATGATCAGACCAGAGTCTGTCTAGCTCCGACCACATCTGAATATGAGTCTGATTATATTAACGCCAGCTTTATCAAGGTACTGCAGCGTTTGAACTTCTTATCAAGGGAATTATGCACTTTCTTCGTAGACAGGAAATATAATATGTGATCAAAAAAAGGTATATCTTTAAGAAGAATATGTGTAGTGGTGCAGTTTTTTTCCAGTTGCAGTATTTGTAAAAGCATAGTAAGAATATTTTTAACCTATTTTTTTTCTCACTAGGGAGCTGCAAAGAACAGGATGTACATCGCCACTCAGGGCCCTTTGAGCAGTACTGTGGTTGATTTCTGGCGTATGATTTGGCAACACAATGTTAAGGTGAGCTGCTTAGAGTCTATAATGATGCATTCTCTCTTTGTTGAATGATCTCTTCTATCTATTTCACGTCAGTGGGGAAATCCCTTTAGTTTTTGGTTTGTTTTTTTGACAGGTCATAATCATGGCTTGTAGAGAGATTGAGATGGGAAAGGTAATCTTTTCTTATTTTAATTAATTGTTACTTGTCATATACCTGTCATTTTCTTGTCGTTTACTGTTTTAGGAACTTGTCTGTTTTTTAGAAAAAATGTGAAGTCTACTGGGAACTGACCACAGACGCATCTAATTTAGGCCCCTTTACTGTCTCAACTGTAAGTGTGTTCGGTGCTCCTCAACAATAAATATTGTTTGTAATTCAGCAGTTCATTCTAAGACACAGGATATTAATCTTACACAACAGTTCCTTTTGATGTCATTTACACGCCTTTTTTCAGAGGTTTGATGCAAAGTATTGTTTGTGCAGTTGCAAGGCCTCACAAGGGGAAGTTGTCCTGATTACTGTCATTTTTTTTCTTTAGTTTGAGGAGTCACGACCAAATGAGGAAGTCATTGTTCGGACGCTGTTGGTAAAATATTGTGATGTAAGTAGTGTCTTTAATGTGTCATTAGCAGAATATGATAAAGACCTGACATAATAACGTTTGTTTGTTCTGTATTATAAATATATTTATATGTATGTATGTGTGTATATACAGTAGTCAACATTTGAAATCCTACAATGTGTTTTTCTGGATATTTTTTTTGGTCTCTCATAGTTGAGGTATACCTATGATGAAAATTACAGGCCTCTCTCATTTTTTTAAGTGGGAGAACTTGCACAATTGGTGGCTAACTCAATACTTTTTTGGCTCACTGTATAAATATATACACACACACACACACACACACAACAACATAATAATTATTGATTTCTTATGCTTACCAAGGGTGCATTTATTGGATTAAAATGAAATCATTAATGGCAAAGCTAAATTTTAGCATCATTACTCTAGTCTTCAGTGTCACATGATCCTTCAAAAATCATTCTTATATGCTGATTTACTGATCAAGAATCATGGAAAATAGTTGTGATAGTGGAAACAGTGGAACATTTAGAAAAAATTACATAATTCAATTGAACGTTTTTGAAACAAAGTATCCTGGCAAAAAATAAAAGCATTAATTTCTGCAAAACTAAATATTTAGTGTGTGTATTTACATTTTAATATACGTATGTATGTTATATATATATATATTTACAATGTGGTCAATAATTTGATCACCCTGTGGTTTTGCCAGTTCTCATAGAAATCATGGAGAGGTCTACAATTTTAGCTTATGTGCATTTCCATTTGTAGTTCCAGTCCTGTCTGACAACTGAACATGCTGGAGATTGTTTTTGGATGAACAACATGTGCTGATGTAGGGGATGTTTGACTATTTTTTTTTTAAAGGTTTTCTGATCCTGAGACTCAACTATTTTCTGCAATTCTCCACCTGTGGTCCTTGAGTCTTTAGCCACTCAAACTCTACTCCTCGCCGTGTATTAGGATGATATAAACACACGTCCTCTTCCAGGCAGCTTCCTAACATTTTATGTTGACTGGAAATTCTTAATTAGTTCCCTGATGGTGGAAATGTTCATTTTCACTGCTCTAGCTCTTTTCTTAAAACCACTTCACTAATTTATAAAGCTCAATTATCTTTTGCTGCACATCATTAAAATCAATTATTTGATTTTTCTCATTGTGTTGATGATTAAGGAAATTTGGGCTTTGTTTTCCTTCCTATATATATTTAAGTAAAATAAGAAACTATGGCTGGAAATTTTCATGTTCATAATCACCCTGGAGTGCTCAAAACTGTGAATATGAATGGGAATATACTTCAGAGATATTTTAAATACACAAAAAAATTCTAGGGGTGCCAATTATTGTGGTCAACATGTATTGTTGAAAAACATTTATTTCATCACAAGAATTTCCCCCTTTTTTCAATATTATTACTTCAATGATAGGTTAGAATTGTCTGATTTATTTTAATTTGTATTTATTTATGTATTTTTTAATCAAAAAGATCAAAAGGATAAACAATGCAGATGTATTTTTACAGACACCTTTGCTCAGATTTACCAAAGGTGCCAATATTAGCGGAGGGAACTGTATATATAGACTGTTCTATATTTTTGGGCTGAACCATTCTTTTTAAGAGTTTCTTTTTTTTTTTTTTAAGGAAATTTTGTCACACCACAAAATTGCAGTGTACTTTCTTTTGAGTGTCTTGTAAAACTCTGTTTACTCTGACGTGGTTCCAGACAAGGAACCGCCATTACAATCTCAGTGTGTAACGTTTCCCATTTTATCTCATTTCAAGCATTGTAATTTCGTGAAGAAACCATAATTCATCAAGAGGTCAACGCTCGCCCTCTTTTCACACAGGAAACTCGTAAAGTGTCTCAATTCCAGTATACTGCCTGGCCAGACCACGGAATTCCAGACATGCCGGATGGCATTCTGGGTATGATGGAGTTGGCTCGCCAAAAACAGGGCAACCAGACGGACCCTGTAGTGATCCACTGCAGGTCTGTATCACACGCACAGCCGTCTCTGTGTTTTTCTGTGCCTCTGACAAATGACCCATCTGCCCATGAAAATTCATCAGGTCGAGTCGGTTCGTGTTGTTAGGGTGCAGCAGGGGCCGGCCTGTGTTCCTCTGGTTCCATGCATTTTAATGGCACCATTTAAATGAAGCGAGACATGTTAAATATTCAGCACCTGATGTGGCTCTGGAAAAGCCAGTTAACTTCCAGACTTCAGCACAGATTCACTCATTCCCCTCTCTTTATTTGCATGAGAGAGGCTCTGTCCGACAATATGGCCCGTAATTCCCCCTGTGACCCTCTGAACTGAGACTCAAGAGGGAATGGATCTTATCATCGTATGGAAATGTGACAGCTTCTCTCTCTTTACAGTGCAGGCTGCGGTAGAACAGGGGTCATCTGTGCTGTTGACTTTGTCAATGATCTACTGCTGACTGAGGTATTAACACCATAAGCAAAAGCTAAATTATATGTGCAGCGCTTGAAGCGTGTCATTTTTAAAGTAAAATTAGGTAACAAAAGGTGTCATACAGTATATGTATACTGTAACATACAAAGTTTCTTTTATTTTATCAGCAAATACAGAAGGAGTTTAATATATTTGACCTGGTGTTAGAGCTCAGAAGACAGAGACCTTCGGCGGTGCAGACCAAGGTAACATAAGAACATGTTTTTTTTTGCATGGCACATTCAAGGGAAATTATCTTCTGAATAGATTCTTGAACAATTATTGAGCCCACTGCTCTTTACGGTGATAATCAAAGCCTGTATGTTTTTATCACATGGGTGAAGGCCCATTTAGCCTAGGGATGGGTATCCTTAAGGTTTTAACAGTATTACTACATTACTACGATCCAGTACTTTAACGGTACCCTTATCTGTATTTTTGTTGTGTTTTTAACATTAAAACAATTCTAATATTAAAAAAACTAATTGAGAACAGAATTAACAACACTTTCATGTAAAATAATAGTCTGTAGCCTAACAAACACCAATGTTTGAGAAAATATTACTCAAACAAAACAAACTACTTTCCTATTAAAAGAATGGACAGTGGTTACAGTCGGGGCATGTAACAATTTATAACTGCAGCTTTAACCAAAAAAGTAGCAAAATGCAGCTTTAGCCAAAAACAAACATTAGCCAAAGCTGATTGTTTTATTAGAGCAGATTAATTAGTTAAATGTGTTTGGGATTAAAATTAATTAAAGTTTGGAAAGTCTTGCAATGTACACTAAATAAAGTTAGAAATGAATTTTTAGGTGAGCTAAAAAAAAATTTTTAATAAGCATAATTTATTATTACCCATCTATATGTAAAGGCATTTCTAGTGTTTAAAACTTATTTAGGCTACGGCAGAAAAAAATACTCTAAATATTTATATGACTATTTTTAATGTAACCAAAATGTGTGTTTATTAAATTATTAAGATTATTATAACATACTAATTTAGAAAGACCTTATGTGATGTTTATGTCGTTATTTTGGAAGACTGCTAGCATAAGTATTTAAAAATGTTTTCTTATGTGAGATTTTTTATTTTAAAGACGTGCGTGGAAGCCGTTCTTCTGTCAAATGCGGTTTATTAAGTAAAAACGAACTGTCTCGATTCAGTGTCTGCAGTCGGATGAGATGTTGATAGGTTTATTGTCAGTGACATTATTTCATATTTTTTACTGATTATGTCCTGCCAGATGTTATGCCGCGTTCGTTGCGAGCATAAATTTGCTTTGTTTTTATTTTCTAACTTTATATATATAGTGGGTCGCGGCTTGATAACCATGGGACACTGTGGGTCCCAGGGCAAAACAAGTTGAACATCACTGCTTTAGATCGTTCTGTTCTCTCCGCCATCATCCTTCTATTAAACGCGAGCTTTCGTGTTATACGTGCGCAAGCTCTGTGTTCTGTGGAACCTATGTGCAGAACAGACAGACATTTCGCACATGAGATATTATCGCAAATTAGAAAAGGTTAAAATATGCTAGGTAACCATTATTTAGCAATAAATGCGATTTTTTTTTTCTGCAGTACCGACAGCAGAACCGTTAACGTCAGAGCTTATCGATACTTCGGCCTACTACTTTTATAGTTTAGCACTGTTTTGTACCGATTAAGAACAGAGTTTCGGTACCCATCCCTAGGAATGGGATGTAAAGTATATGCATTGGGTTTTGCTCTGTTCAGCCAGCCTTTCTGCTCATGCATAATTGCAGCAGGGATTGGGAACGCTGACTGAATTTTTCATGCCTCTTGTTCTGTGGGATCGTCTGGCTCCAGAGGGAGCATTAACTGAGTATGTACAAGTTTACAGATTGCAAAATGGGTGGGATGTTGTTAAATCCATACCCTGACACAAAATCACACATGTAAGACAAATGCAGAAGCACACAGACAATTGCTCTAAGCGGTTCACGCAATGGCGGACTCAGCTCTGTACAGTATATTAAAAGGTAGTTCAGCCGAAAATAATCTTTTACTCACCCTCATGCCATTAGAAATGATCTTCCATAGACCACAAAAGAAGATGTTAAGTAGGATGTAGTGGTCCATGTGACTTCTATTTTAATTCGTCATTCACTGAATATCTCACCTTCTAATGCAGATCTCAAATGTCATGTCATCTCAATTTTGTTTTGTGGTGAACTATACATTTAACTAACCTTTGAGCAATTTTTCCCCACATGTCATCAACACTACCAGCACTGGTATATATATATATATTTAAGCTCATTTCAACATGTTTCCTCTGTTGTATTATTTATATAGCAGTTACGTAATGTCATATTTCTCCTCATCTCTGGACTATAACTATGGAGAGATCAAGATCTCATTAGATGATTATCTTTCTAACTCTCTCACTATCTGTCTCTCACTCTATCAGTCTCTTTATTTCTCTTTCTCTGTATGATCCCCTTTATCTCTCTGGCTCTCTCTCTCTTAGATGTAGTACACAAGTCTAGATCAAAGAATGAGATGAGTTACAGCATAAGATGTCTCTCTGTGGGATTCAGGTAAACACAGCATTTTATGGCTGAGATGAAGTAGTTTAGTTTAGCAGCAGACCCCAGACTCCATCAGCACGAGGGAACGGACGCTTGAGTTGTTTATCTGCACAAATGATTTCCTCGCACACACTGCGCACATGCATGGAATCCTCTGGAAATCATCCTCAAATTCCAGGCTTTACTTCAAATTCCTGGACATTTAATTAAATAGCCGGTGTTATTGTACCTAAACACTTTACACACATATGCTATCTTGCAGTCCAGGAAATGTAGAAGTGGTCTGATAGACAGGTCTTGTACAGGGATCAAGACTGGCTGACATCCAGTGGAATCCCTCCCAGCTGTAGCTTCTTACAGCACTGAAAGCAAAGAAATGTACTGGACTGACAAGTGTGCCATCAGGAGTGTTTTCTCCTGACTTCAGGGACTGTCATTGAACTTGATCTCAGGGGATGGCTGATCAGCTGGTGAATTCCACAGTCTTTCCTCGTGGGGGCATGTGTCTCCATTCACATGGGCCAGCGATGATGATTGAGTTATCAATAGGGCTCTGTCCATTCAGTCCCGTAACACTGGAAAGCGTGGCACAGTTGAACGCTGTCAAGGTAGAGAAAGATTGATGAGGCTCTCCTCCTGCGTACCTAGCGGAGGGGGGAATTAATCAGCTTTTAAAGGTGTCTGACTGAGAGGGATGGAGCAGGTGAGTAGCCACATTAATTTATTGCGGAAACGAAAATGGCAGGAGAACACAGCATTCACATTGACTGAGGTTTAATAAACAGTCTTGTCTTCGATACAGTATGGCGCAGCTGAACAGTAGCTAGTCAGACACTTTGCACACCAATGAAAAGATGACCTTGAATGAAGAACAGGATGGATGAACTTGAAAGGACATTGAATGACATTCATTTTCATGTTTACAGCCCTGTAGACTGCATTGTGTTATCTTAAAGAGTATTTAAGATTAAGATATGTAAGACCCAGAGTGGCATTAACCAATATTTTCAGAATAATCTACAGACAAATGCCAGCTAAATGGTGTACAAAGCCATGAAAAAGGCAAAGCAGCCCTTAAATGGATCTATGACTTTGCACAGATGTGCGACAATAATGATCACCATAAAACTGTGGTTAAAGTCAACCCGGATCCCGCTTCATGAATTATTAAAGCTTGCTTGTGTCCTTTTTGTCTGAATTGATTTAGATTCATTTTTTGTGTTTAGAGGGTAAGAATGACGCACTTGTGGGACTAAAGGCATGTAGAGAGGCCCAGCTCTGCTCCTCATCAATTATTAGTTTTCATTAGGGCTGTACATATGTGCTTTTTTCTCGAAATGTCTCAGTGAATCCTAAAATTTGGTCACAATTAGATTAAATTTGATTCCTTTGCTACGATTAATTTGGTTCAAGCAGGCTATGCTGAAAAAACAAAATAATGGAGGGACAAAATGTACTTCTAAGCCAAAAATAATTGGAATTGGTGGATGTAAAAAAAAGGGGAAAAAAAAGAATCAATTTTATGTTAAAAAGTAATGTTTAACTCATCCGTACTGTGCTTTTTTGCTACTTTGAGAATAGTAGGATACTATTCTATGTACACAAATGTCCTTTTTTCAAAGCATGAATTTCCTCATGTATGATTGCAGGAGGTAATAAATCCAGTTTCCAGCTGATGCAGTGCAGTATAGACTGATATCTTCAAGAAGCCATGAAAGTTAATGTGAGGCCGGTTATGTTTAATATGAGGTCAATGGATATAGAGACTGCACTGACTGCTGGGAGGAACATGGAGCAACCATGTTTTGAAATGTCTTTCCGTTGCTGTTTTTACTCATGTTTCTCTCTGTCTTTGCATTCATTAACCTTTCCACTGACAGATTCCAGCCACATATATGCGTCTGTCTGAGAACCATGTGATTAATCTGGTGCCTAAAGGCCAATCTGAGACTGCCGTGATATTGCTTTCAGAAAGGCCTCAACCGCTCTCAACTCTTCATGATCCTTATTATATTTATCCTGCACCACACATACACTGTACTCCTAAACATTCCTTTAATATTTCTCACAATCTTCCTGCGTGGAGTTTTAGCTGCCTCCCTCCTGCTGGTCCAGTTGACTAGGATGAAAATGGTTTGTTTTTTCCGACTGTTAATCTGAGTTCTTGTCTTATGTTTGGAGACTTACCTGTCAGTGTGAGAGTTGGGGATTCAATAGCCTCTTTTATATTTCAATCTGATATTGTTTCAGATGTTTTGAGAACTGAACCTGAGGTCCTGGATTAATATTTGATAGTGTTTGGAGTTGTTGTAAGGATGAGTTCTATGGAGTTCTGCCAGGGAGTGTGTGTTGTGATTGCATATATGTCCCAGGAGTGGAGTGTTTCCTGGTAGAGTGAGTTTGTTCAGTTTCTGAGCTACTCTTTCTCTGGCTTCGCTCTGTCGGTGTCTTGAAGTTCAGCACTGTGTTATCCTGAGGGAGGAGAACGAGTGCCCTAACGTGTATTCCATTATTGACTGAGTACAACAGTAGTTTTCAGACTGTTGTAGGCAACAGAAAATATAAATGATATTCAAATTCAGATAAAATTTTCTAATTCACACTAAGCCAAGCTGCATGAATTTAATACAAATACAGAAAAAGCAATGGTATTTAAAAGAACTAATTTACACTTTGAAAGAACTGTGAAATATTTGGTCGGTTCTCAGTTTCATTAGCCTGGGCCCATACTTCCTGTGATGCTACATTCTATTTTGCGAGCAAAGTCAGTCTGGCCAAGCTGCCGTTTTAGAGCATTTCTGTTCCCCAAAAAAATGGGAACCAATGAGAAACGAGCCAGAGGCGGGTCTAACGCGATGACGCAGCAGTTCTGCGGTGTTCAAACATGGCGTGTACCGAGCAGCAACAATCGTTCGGCTCTGCTGTTGCAGCTGTTTGAGAAATTTTCATGACACGTTTTCTTTGAAAACCGAGCAGAAGTAATTAAAGTAAGACTTTTTCCTACTGCTTTAATGAACCTAGCTACAATTGGTTACGGTGGCTTCAGGTTTCGTCGCTACGCATACGTCATTGGAATGAGTGGTCTGATCCCCCCACACGATCTTAACCCAGCATTTATACGATTCAGCCAATTATATTTTCAAGGACAGGAGACGTACATCTGATCTTGAGATAACACGCACTCAGTCACTGTTTCGTCAAATGCGGTTTTGCGCAGGCAGAGGCCAGGTGTGTTTGTTACGCGGGTTCTGTTCCGTTCCGTCTCACGCACGTCCGCGTCCGCGCAGCTTTGAAAGTATACTTAATTACGGATGAGAGCGGAGAACAGCGTGTGCCAACTGTGCTTTTTGCATCTTTTGCACACTCAAGTCCATTATTTCAAACATAGATAACACACTAACAATGGAAGCCACGCAATCATATTTCCAGACACTTTTCAGATTGCCGCAAGACAAGCGCACCGCGGGTCATGTGACAAGAACCAACTAATCGGCTTCATCGTTTCCTGTAACAACATTAAAAGCGCAGCCAAAATAAACCAATAGTTGGTCAAAGCTGTACAGGGATAGCCTGCACCACAACTTGTAATGCAGTAGTCTAGATTGAATAGGCTATATTATGTTAATCTTTTGTTTATCAGTCTGTAAAATTAATCTGCTTGGGGGTTGAAATGAAAAATAGAAAGGACTCACTATTCTAATGCACTAGCCCTGTTTTCATATATATATATATATATATATATATATATATATCACATCTCACATCAATTCACATCTATAATTACTAAACAAACAATACAACGGTCACAATTACAAAACCTCTCAATGTTACTGTAGTGTATGTATTGGGTTTTAGGGTTTTTACTCACATCTACAAAAGGCCTGTAGGGACTCCTTAGGCTCTTTCATCAGCATGATTTATCTCAAACAGGAAAATTCATATTTAATTCAAAATACAATATTGTGTATGTAACCCACAAGCTTGCACTCAAAGAAATTGCTGTTTGCCGAGTGATAAAAACATATAGAGTGAACATTGATAACTAAGTGGTATATTTTGATTGTTCTGATATAATTGACGATGACATCAGTTTAATATCTTCTTAGTACTGTTGTTTCTTAGTACCGTTCTGCAGTTTAAACTATTAAGTTTTACTACAGTTTATTGCTAAAGTCTTGGTGGACTGAAGGCAGTAGTGCTGGAATCTGCCAACATGTTTCCTGTTCTTTGTTTATTTCTCTTTACCAAGAATAATGTGCTTCTCTCCTTCCTCCCCATTCATATAAGTGCAACATGTGAACCTGAGTGTCAAGAGAAACAATTTAGTCGTTTCTCTTTTTCTGCTTCAGAGGGAGCATTTGAATATCGCTGTGTGCCCAGTGCAGATTTGTCCTCGTCTCCAAGGCAACCCTGCGGCAGAAAGTCAAGAGCATTCATAATGTAGAGTCCAGCTGGAGGCAAGAGCTTATGGGGCTTTAGCGTATCTTCGCCTCTCTATCGGTCAAGCTGGCAGCTGGGATTCAGAAACAGCTGAGAAATGCCTCAAAATTGGGATTTTGTGATAAATGCTCTGAGCATCGTCTATCACGGTAGCGTGTGAAGCTTTGTCAGGGTTGGTTTAGCACAGAAGCACCTCAGGGGCCTTTTGAAAAGCAGTGACCAGTGGAAGCACGGGGGTAACTTGGAGAGGTGAGGAGCGTGTGATAACCAGGCCAAGTGGTGGACCTGACCTGAGCCTCCATGAATGTTATGTTAGAAGGATGTCAACTTATCGAGATTCTCTTATCACACCAAAACAGCAGTGTGAACATGAACGTTTAACATGGACGTCTGTTGTAGTACCCTAGTAAAAACACTGTATTTATAGTGTTTCTTTATTGCACAATGTACATTTATTATTATTATTTTTAATAATGTTTTAATGTCACGCTAATAAGGATTGTATGATGTCTGTATAATGTCTTGAAGGTTCCCCTATTTTGCCTTTTAGAATATGATCTATCATGCATTGTGTCATGTAGCTAGCTGTATGTGAAGATAAATTATCTATAAGTTGTTGCGGTTTTTGTTTATCAAAAAAAAAGAGTCGGCTCACATTCGCCCAAACGAGTCGTCAGCAATTCGAAGCTTTTTCTGTTACAGCCACACGTCACAAAGTAACATGTTTGCACAATGTCCACCCACGTTCTACGTCGTGAACAACTTGCCCGCCCACAAATAGTGCATGGGTCTTTGCAAGGGCGCTTCGTTTTCCGACACACGCTGTTGCGGTAGTCCAATCATGAACGACTGCGCCATCTGACCAATCACAGCAGTGAGGGCTCACAGGAAGGAGGGGTTTAGACAGACTGATTCTTCGAACTGCTTCACACGAGTCGTCGTTTGCAAATCATTTAGAAATGGGGTAAAATTACATTTATTTTTGAAGAAAACTGTTTTTTGACCTTGCATACATGTAAACCTGTTTTAAGAGACTCATAAATCTATATTAGCAACCTTTTAAACTTACTTCAACTAGACCTTAAATGGTAGAAATTATTCATCTTTAAAAGGGTACTGCCCTAGTGATAGATTTGTTTCTTAGAGCGTACTCAAAAATATCTGTCCTTCCAAATCACCAACTGTACCAAAATGCATTTTTGTTTTTGATCAGTTGTGTACATTGCAATGAAAAAAAAAATCTAATGAATTGTTTTACTTTCTGATACACTATTTATTATGTATTTATTTTGTTTCTAAAGTCAAAAATAGTACATTTTTTGAACTGTCCTAAAATACTTTCTGTATTATATGTGGGGCTCCAGATACTCGTCATTGACTTAAAAAACTGATTTACTCAAAGACCTAAAAGCACCTGTTCCCTTTCTTCATTCATCACCATCCAATTACATGGATGTAATTGTAGTATTCTGAATAGCAAACCTCTTTCAGTTCAGCATTTGTTGTAATTCTCACCTCTTTATACAGAACAGATGAGGAGGAGTGTATGTATTTCCTGAATTATTTAAGACATCTGACTCACAGTGGGGTCCAATTTTGATCATTTAACAGTCAATTACGCCGGATCTTACCACTCTGTATGCGTAAAAAAGCACATCGCTGGCATTCTGCTCGGCTTCAATCACAGTCTTTCCCTGTGTCTTTTACAGCCGGCAGCTGTCTTCCTGCCTCTATAACGTGTGGTTTCCGGAAGCCCTGCCTCTGGTCTTAAATGCCTATTTTAATCAGCTAATTACTAGTAAAATGAAGTAATTAGCAGTTTGAGCCAACAGTGCAGATGCCAGTCACGGAGGCCTCTCTCTGCCCCAGCTGCCATGGCTCCAGGAAGAACCTCGGACACGGGGGAGGAGTTTGGGTGGAAGATTGACAGGTGAATAGTGCTGGGTGTTTCCTGTTGGAATTGAGGTGTAATTTGTGTTTCACTGTTCTCATTAGATTTATTTTGTCATAACTCCAGGACTTTTGGCTGGCTGTGTATGTGGGTAGTGTACTAGAGCTGCCTCAGTATGGCAGCACAGTAGGGTGGCCTTGTTCTGCAGTCAAGCAAAGTGTCTGTCAACTAAGCTGCATTCATTAGCTCTTGTTTGGTCGAGCTCCCGAATAAAACTGGAAACCTCAGGCCTGGCTTTGGACTTTTAAACCACTTGGCTGTTTATTAAATCTAATATGCTTATTAAATGGCTGAAAATGGATCCCTTTTAAGAGACAGATGAAATTGCACTAGCATTGATTTAATTATTGTCCTTTGTGTTTTTCTCGGAGGGTGGAGAGTTACATCTGGTGTTTTCTTTCAGTGAAAGAACAAAGCCCGGATGGATTTTTTTCATTAACAAATAACATTGTCACTGAGAGGCATGTGTGTCTGATTGCCTACAGAGAACAGCAGTGATGGCTGCAGTATATGAGTGTGTCAGCTGTATTTACGGTACAGCGGTGTAACCTCAGTCCTCCTCTCTGTTTCTAGTGTCTCAGGAGAGCCCCAGACCAGATGGGACTCACCGCAGTTGTGAATCTTTCAAACCACAGAATCTTACTTCAGATTCATTATGGTCACAATTAGTTTTATGGTCTGCTACAGTAAGAGCAAACACTTAAAGGGGTCATACAAAGCCCATTTTTCACTAGCTTATATGATTCTTTAGGGTCTTAATGAAAAGTTTGTAATTTTAATTTTACCCTGTCAAAAACAGCTCTTTAGAAATCACTCTGTTCTGTGTATTTTCCCTTTAAATCTCCACGAGCTCTGCTGACCCTGCCCCTCTTTTCCGAGGCGCTCTAGGAGGGTCCTTTTTTTAGCCGTATTCATAGTGAAACTTGCTAATTAGCATATTATTAGGAAAGGCAATTTGCAAAAGACATTATACTCACTGCTTCTGTAGGTGAGGCTGGATCAGGAATGATCTGCACGAACATTTACGCATTTCTGTTGATCAAGGCCGTAACGTTAATCCTCTGCGTCTTCCGTCACTCAGATGTTGGGGGTAAATGACTACTGCTATGTTCATTAATACATTCAACAACAAAACACCCTAATCTCTTAGGAGTCTTGCTTGTCTCTGTGTCACGGTCTGATGACGGCTCACTCAGGGCGGGTCTGAGGTAACACTCCAGTTCAGTCTGTGTGACACGGTGGTTGTGTACACACACTCCCAGCACACATTTCAGTCCAAACAGTTTGTAAAAGTGCATGTAGCACCGGATGACCCTTCAAAAATAAAGAAGAATTTGAATTCTGCTACTTGAGAAGTCACTGAAATTGCCTTCTCAGACTTTACTAAGTGTTTGACAGGACAGCGTCATGAAACGGCATGACTGTACAGTACACGGCTACAATCATTCAATCTGTCTTCAGTCTCACAGACAGTCTCTTGCTTCAGTGTGAAACGGCTTCATGATTCAGTTGCAGCGTGATTCTGCTACTTGGCGGCAGTCAGCAAGACTGTAAACTCGGCAGGGCCGAACAAGACGGAGAGGCCCTGCAAGCTTTGGCACAGGAGGCAGATGGAGAGTTGTCTCGTACCCAGTGGTCTTTCCTCAGGAGGATGCCAGAACAACATAAAGATGCCAACGGCTTCACCACCGTCACTAAAACAGAAGTTTCACAATCATGACACACGAGAATAACACTACCAGCTGTGCATTTTATATTCTGCATTCAATATTAAAATATTAACGAGTCACATGCAGAACTGTATGCTACTCTTTTTTTTTAGATTTTGGAGAGTTTTTTTTAAAACTCTTTGGCTTGTGAAAGCTGCATTTCCTTTGATTGAAATACATTAAAATCAGGAATATTTTTAAATAGCATAAATTATATATTTGTTATTATTTTTTATACTTTAATATATTTTTTAAATGCAATTTATTCCTGTCTTAGCAAAGCTGAATTTTCAGCAGCCTTCTTTAGTTGTTTCAGGAATCATTCTAATATGCTTAATTGGCGCTAAAGAAACATTGCATTATTATTATTTTCTATTTTGAACATACTACTGTGGAAAAAACATAGTATATTTTTTTTATACATTTTTATAGTTACAACTTTTTATAAAGTTTTTATAGTTACAACTAAAAACTAAAGCCATTAAAAATTTAATAAAATTTAATTTACCTGAAATGAAATATAAAAACCCTTAACTTATTTTACTTCAGCAACTTGATGTACTAAAAACTAAAAAAATTATTTAGTTCATTAAAAAAGAAAACAGTACAATATAAAAATAAAACTTAAATTCAAAATATTAATGAGAACTATAATAGTATACTTAGTCATACAAAAATAGCAGTGCTTAGTGTTACTTTAATAATGAAGAAAATGTGAAATAACGTTATGTCCAGTGATTTCCAGAAAACAAGTAAACAGGGAGTGTCCTGACATTGTACTTGGGGGCAAAGAACAGACTCACACATGCTGCAAACAGATGGCACACTTGTCCTTAGAGATGCTTCTCACATTTTTATCATTAACCCATATTAACAAAATAAAGTGTATGCGGCAGCTTTTTTGTTTTGATAGAGGGTTTCATTCTTTGGCCAAGGTTCTGGATGATGTTACGCTGTCATTGCATCACATCTGGGCAAAATGTATCTGTATCTCCAGAAAATCATTAAAGGGTAACCTCTGAATGTTGAAAAACTCTCCGGAATGTCTTGACTTTTAAATATAATTCTTGTCATTTAGTCTATTTGGCTTCACTTCAGCTGTCTTGGCTCAATCAAAACAGCTCTAATTGTATTGTTAAATCACTGGCTGTTTTTTAACAGTGCAATATTACAAATTATTTTCTGCCAATGTAATGCATTGGCTCAAAAAAAAGCTTCAAGTTTACAATTCACTTGCCCTTTCAAGAATACTGCCAATGCTTCTGCTCTTTGTGATACACTCATCCCCCATCAGCCGTCTGAATCAAAGCACATCCAAATCCAGGCCACATCCCAGCCAGCATCTGAATAAAAGCCAGCATCCTAGTCTTACCCACTTCAGACCCGCAGTGACATAGGTTTCCAGCTTGGCCTTTCTCGTACATCACCTCATCTCTGAGTGGAACATGGATTCAAAGCTTATAAAGGTCTTATCAAAAGGTTAGTTCACTCCAAAACGAAAACTGTGTCCCTTTTTTTACCCTTCTGACAAAAAATAATGTTTAGTCCATACGACAAAAACACACAATTCTATGTCTTGTGAAGTCATAGTAGCTTTGAGTGCAGAACATTCAGAAATTATATGAAAATATTCTTAATTTATGCTATGATTTATATATATATATATATATATATATTGATTCAAATAAGAAATTAGAACATGACAATGATTTCTGAAGGATCATGTAACACTGAAGTGATTTATCATAACTGAAATAAATTACATTAAAAATATTTTATGATATTAATTTTTTTTGTTTTTACTGTTTGTAGTCAGTAAACACTTTTAAAGACCCCAAACATTTAAATGAAAGTATAAATATTATAATTTCAATTTTATGAAATATTACTCACTGGCATTCATTTAAATATGACAATGTCCACTCATGACCTGTCATCACTTATGTCTGGCGTTATATGTCTAAAAGACTGTCTGAATAATACATTTATCTGACCTCTCCGTGTGGTCCTATTCCACATTTTTCTTTTGTTTTGTTTTGTTTTTTGTAATATTTTGGCATTGTTCTGCACAGATAGTCAGAGCCAGGAATCCTTCACTCCCTGCAGCCACCTGCCAAAGCACATGAGTTCCACGGCAACGCTTTCATAACGACACAGTCATCAGTGAGATGTGGATGAGTTTGTGGGCGATGAACTCTTTGGCTGACTCTAAATAATGACATTTAGCAGAGGTGTATTCTGACCTTCTCCCGTATGGCTCTCTGAAGATGAATACACCTGTGCTGATTTATAATTCAGAAAAAAAGAGTATGGTCTTTGTTCTTATACAGTGGTGGCCAAAAGTAATAGAACACCAGTATTTTCACCAGTTAAATATGATTTTTAAGTAAGTTATTTCTATCTTTTGCTGTAGTGTGTCAGTAGGAGATATTCATCTTACCAATAATTGTATTAATCCAGTGGGATTTTTGTTTGTACAAGGAGTCTGACAACAGCCAGTTCTCCACACATCATCCAGTCTGTCTGGAATGACATGAAGTAACAGAACCAACTGAGACACACTAAAGCCAGAAGAAATGTGGCAACGTCTCCAAGAACTAAACTAAATTAAATCAGCATTTAAGGATGTGTAACCATCCTTTGTGTTTAAACAGCTTTTGCCCTAGGTGCACTAAGACATTGTTTTTCAGAGAGCTTAGAAAGTAGCATCTTGGAGACTTTCCCACAGTTCTTCTGGATTTATTTTGAATTTAGTCTTTTTGTTGCAGCAGGCAATGCTCTTGCTACTCAACATTCAAATACTTGGCTAGTGCTTGCTGTAGCAGTTGCAGCGCGCTTCAGAAACCCTCCACCTCCCCCAGCTCCACCTGTCTGCTACAGGGTGGTTTTAGGTACGTTATATATGGGGGTTATTCATATATGTGACCCTGGACCACAAAAGCAGTCTTAAGTCACTGGGGTATATTTACAACAATAGCCAAAAATACATTGTATTGGTCAATTTTATTGACTTTTTTCTTTTTATGCAAAAAATAATTAGGCTAGTTAAAGATAAGATATTTAGTTTTTAAAATAGTTATATCTCTGCCAAATATTGTCCAATAACAAACCATATATCAATGGAAAGCCTATTTATTCAGCATTATATATATATATATATATATATAGAAAAGATGCTGTTGTATGATCCACATAATGTAATGTATCATAGTATGTTTTATGTCTTGAAGAAAGCGTTAAAGAAATCTCCAGAGAAGGTTTTGTTAGAACAGCGACCCTCTAATGTTTAGAGGGTACTCTTTTACTGGTCCACTTCACTTTGTTTAAATGACTGGGTCACTTCTCCTCTCTGGTGAGCTCCCAGTAGTCCACCGCAGGTTAGGTTAAGCCTTAGGCGGCACTTAGCTTGGTTGTATTCATGTCTGATGTTCAAGTGGTTCAAAGCAGCAGCATAGACATCAAACCAATCTGATTAAGAGACAGGGTTCAAGCTCATATGTCTCATATTGCTAGACTTAAAAATGGTGTGTTTATCCAACATTTTAGCCAGAAAATTTTAGCTAGCTTAATCTTATGCAATCATCATAGACATTGCTTGGATATTGGGTAAATGTTTTTGCCAGCGTTCGAGGAGCGTGTGTGCACTTTGGGATCCCTCCCACAACATTGGCTCCTTAAGAGCAGTCAAACGCCCACCACAGGCCTATCTCTTTATTGCTCCCTCCCGTTTATGTTAGCCCCGACTTGTGCACAGGTTGATCACTCGATAAATATCGTGATTTCAAAGGCAAAGCTTCTAGTCTGTTTTAAAGAGCAGGTTCATTCGGTCTATTGCAAATTAGCTCTGTTGCAGCCATGCACATTATCCATATTACAACCTTGCTCTGGAACTACACGCTCTGAGAGCTGGCAATGAAACACTGTAAAGAGCCACTATGTCACTTCAGCTGAACACCAACTCTTCAGTGAGCATACAAACGCACATATGAGTCATCATTATTCAGCCAATATGTGGCATGACATCGCAGTTTTCATACAGCCCTCCAAAGTGAGCTGAATAAATTAATCCGCTGTTGTTCGGCTGAGAATAAAAAGCTCTTTGGGAGAACTTAAATGACCGCATTTAAAATAAAAAATAATAAAATGGAATAAAAATGACATTGTTTCAGTTCTCATCAGTAGAGCGGTTGTGCATCATCTGTTGATCATTGTAGTTTGCACTAAATGTTTTATATATTGGCCAGTAAAGCATGGCACTAGCAAATGGGTTTGATTTTCAGGGAATGCAAGAACTGATAAAAGGTAGGTCTCTTTGTATAAAAGCATCTGCTAAATGCATATATGCATCTACAGGCTATTAAGGTGGAGTATCACAAAATAAGTACAGGTAGGTCACTCACTATAATAGTTTGTAATTTCAAAGGTTTGTTGGTAATGTTTTATACACACACACACATTCTAACATGTTCATTTGCATAACACTTTAGAATAGGTAAGACATAATAACTATTAACTACGACTCTATGAAAACTCATAGATAAGAAGTTGGATATGTGTAATGCTAAGTTCAAAAGCATCAGTTAAATCTCCCAGCATAGTAATACTGTTATTGTAACGTGCAGGTCTTGCAGAGAGATCACTGGAGTCACGGAGTATATCAAAACACACTTTTAATATAACTCAAAACTTAAATGCAACAAGACAAAAAAAAGTAAAAAAGAACATAAGAGGTCAAAAGGACAATGCCAGCATGATGGATATAGTTCATTTCTATGGTTACCTCAAGAGGTCAAACGTGTCAAACAGTCAGCTCGTCCTGTGTAAGCAGATGGTTCTTGGCCAGAAAAAGCTGAAATGTGGACCAGATTATTGCCAAAGATCTGGCTAGACGAGACTATCACACCTAACCTTTCAATGACGTAAATAAATATTTTTTGTATTAATACCTCTCTGTGGTGCTGAATAATTAGTTTGGCTTGGACTAATTTTTTTCTTTTCTGGTTCCAATAAGGACCAGATGTGTTCTCCTTTTCCTCTGTGAATGTGTATTGTTAAGAGCAGTGATGACTGAGGATCATGCTCAATTGCTAGGCTTTAGTAAGGTGCAGAATCTCTGTAAATGTTTCCTGGCTAGTTTCCTAGCTGCCATATCCTTGCTGAGTTCGCCCAGTTGTTGCATACAGTAAATGCCAAAAAAGGCTTGCATTCACAGAGAATTGGGGGAAAATTACAACCTCTTCTTAGAGAGGTTAAACTCACAAACCAATGTGCAGTTGAAAATTTTTGCTAGTTTATGATGTAATTGAAGAAAGTAATAATACATTTTATTTAAAAATGATTCCAAAAAAGTGAGAGAACAAGTACTTTCGTTTTTATAAATCTGCAGTGACACCTCAGGCTGTAATATTCACTGTACTTTTCAGCTGAGGTCAAAAAGTAGAGCTGCCAAGAGCAACTTTCAGAGCTTTTCTAGACGTCTAGACCTATCTTTAGGTTCACTTTCAGTTGACTGAAGAACATAATAATTGACTTAGACAGATTTGAATGAATTTAGGCAATAATCAGCATTAAGTTCAGCGATACATTCTGCTGATAAGAGGTTTAGAGCTGAAACTCTGTTGATTGAATCTCAGGTTGAATCTCGCTGCGGGTTTAAGCTTATTAAAATGGACTCTCTCGCTTTCTATCATCCTTAATGCTTTCACTTCTGAAGTCTGGCTCACAGACCAAATTGTCTCCCTAAACTGCTTCATGTGGCATAAGAGTGTTGTTGTTTTTTTTCATATGCATGGAAGAATAGCATCAGGTTTTCCGAAATCCAAAAGTGTTTGACAACAGCAGCCTGTTGTTTTGTTCAAAGTGGGTCCTTATGTCACCTGGCTGTAGGCCTGGAGGATATTGTGTGAGTTTTGGCTCTTTGGTTCACTGTGATAGTCTGTCATGTGATGCCAAAAATAGATAGAGCTTCCCTCAGTGGACTGGAAAAAAAATTATGGCCTGGTGCAAATCCCTCCAGAGCTAGTGTTTTCTAGGAGAGGATAAAAGAGCCTGGGCAAAAGGGCTCGACTCCATTCAGCGGAAGGGTTGCCCTTATAGATTCATCACAAATGTGCTCTTCTGTGGTTAGGCATTTAGCACTTACACTTTCAAACTGATTTGAGACTATAGGAAATGATAAAAAAAAAGACAGAGAGAAAATGTTAAGAATGCTTCTGGGCTGGTCTATGATTATTAAAATGTCAACACATCTTTTTAGGCATATTCTTTTCTCTCACGCAGGAAAACTGGAAATTCTGCATTTTTATGTGTTCATTTGTCTTTATGAATAACATGTTGTTTAGATGGAAAGTTTTTGTCAAGGAAAAGAGAAAAACTGGATGTTAGTTACAGTCGATATCACTGAATAATTTAACACTATTTCTTTGCAGTTTTGACTGAATAGAATAGAAATGTATGGAATGGAGTATCGAATGTTTCAAAATTTTGATTATTTAAATTTGCATAAAAATGTCTAAACTCCACCAGACCACTCAAATATGATGTTCCCATTATCCAGAGAACAATTCAGTGAAATGCTTATTGAACTACAGCTTTAAAAGAAATGCCACCATTTCAAGATGGATGCAATACAGAGTTGGGGTTATTCCAGTCTATGTTTGGCCTTTTTGTCTTTATTGTACAAAAAGTAGTGGACATGTATAAATACTCTTTCTAAACAAGAACATCTGATCAGCTGCAACAGGCAATTTCATTGTGCAGACGAAACCGGTGAATCTATAGAAATTGACTGATTTAAAAATACATGTGCCCGTGCAGAGTAACCTGTACATTGCTCATTTTTCAACTAGCGCCAATCAAAATGCTGTAGAAACTAGACAAGCGGCAGAATTTTCCCACACCCTGGCAAGTGCTTCTGTTCTCCCCTTAAAGACTGACACACCCCGGCCGAAACCGAGCAAACACTTTGTAAAAGAACTGAGTCATCAAAAGCAAGTTGTCAAGGGTTTGGAGGAGAAAAGTGAATGGTAAAAGAAAAATAGAGAGAAAAGTGGCACAGAGGTGAAAGGAACAAAGAAAAGGAAAGCAAAAAGAAATTCTACCAAATCAAGAAATAAACCAACTCCTGCTCTGGCCTGCATCCATGCGTAAATCTCTGCATGATTATCTCAAAGTGCGCTGCACCACTGACTCATTTTCCGTACTCTGCATGCAGATGATGTCATTGGTACATTTGGGGTACAAACAGAGACCATACGTGCGTTTGACATGATGGGGTCTGACAAAGTTGGTCACAAACCAGTCTGCCCTCATCTTCATCTGAATAGTGACAACCACAATCTGCCCAAAAACACAAGAGAAAAGTGGAAAAACTGTCTTTAATCACCCAACAGTCACTACGATGACGCTCCGCAAACGATATTGGTCCTGACAAAGGTTATCAAAGGCACTTGAACAAGACCTGGACTTAAATCAAAACTTAAATCATGCCAGGTTTGATTTAAAAGCAAACTGAAAAGAGTATATCCAAGCGCTAATAACTTCACTTCCATTGTATTTGTTTTTGTTTTCTCTCATGCAAGTGAGATTTATGTGGCTTTGGACGTATTTAATCTTTTGAAATGAAAGGAAATCCTGGAAATCAACTAACGGGCAAATAAAGTACAGAAAGCCTGTCTGAAGTCCCATGATGCATTTGCTTTAAATGGGTTTAAACGAGAGCTGGAGGAAAGCACCGAAGGACTCGTTCCTTTCACTCATCTTCCCACCACATCTCACTGTCACTGACTGTCAATCATCTGCAGCACAATGATGAAAAGTAATTTCATAATTGCTTCTGTGTGCTGTAGAGTTTAATATCATCAGTGTCTGTAAACATTAAGATGTAATGATAATGAGAGTAATCTGCGGCCCTGTTATAGCTAGGTGGAACAATCACATGGAGACGTTTCAGTCCGAGAGAATCCGTTTGCTGTGAGATGTCCTGGAGGCAGATGATGCAACAGTGCAGGGAGAAGGGTAGAGCTAGTCACGCGTTTGCTAGTCAACTGTTTTTATCGGGCATGCTCCCCTGCAACAGGACAGCGTGTGTCACCAACACTGTCATAGCAGAACACTCACTCTGCACGAGCTAAAGCTCAAAACCATGCACAAACACAAATAAGTGAAGGCAATTACAAACACAGTTGGCCACGCAATATTCTCATACACAGACAAACACAGGCTTTTAACTGAAACCGCGGAATAAATCTTATTTAGATTCAGCTTTCATTGCATATTCCTTAGTAAATAAATAAACTCATCTTTAACCGACATATTAGCGCATTAGACTTTCAAATGAGCACCGGTTATGCTTTGCATTGCCATGCTTTGACGCTGCCATGATGCAAACCCTTGCAAGTCGGCAAATCAGCCTCCATCTGCAACCTAAGATATCGTAATGAGTTATTGAGCAGAGATATACCAGACAAAAACATATGCTGGTACCTGTGAGAGGAGTCTTAAACATGTGGAAGGCTGGAGGAATTCATATATTTAACTGATTTATGTCAATAAATCGCAAGTTGTGGAATTTACTTCACACACAACTACTCAAACGAATGTTTTCTGTTTTAATATATTTTAAAATAGAATTCCTTGTGATGGGGTTCCTTTGAGCTAAACTGAATTTTTAATTATTTTAATTCAAATGTTTAATTAAAGCCCTTTGTTTTTTTAAGTAAATTTTTTGTTAATGTCTTCAGTGTCACATGACCCTTCAGAGATCATTCTAATTCACTTTTGTTATGTTCAGGAAACATTTCCTATTAATATTACTAATGTTGTGCTGCTTAATATGTTAGTGGAAACCATGATCATTTGAGACCCTGGACAACAAAACAAGTGGATATATCATATGGGTATTTTTTTTTTTTAAATTGAGATTTATATAACATCTAAAAAGCTTAATAAATAAGCTTTCAATCAATGTATGGTTTGTTAGGATAAGATAATATCTCGCAGAGATACATCTATTTTAAAATCTTTGATTTTTGGCATTAAAAAATGTGCTATAAACATACCCGTGCTACTTAAAACTGGTTTTGTGGACCATGATCAATTTTTTCATGATTGTTGAGTACAGTAAAGTTCAAAAGAACTGCTTTATTTATATAAAAACTATTTAAATGTTCTTGCTCTCATTTTGATATGATTTAATTGAATGCCTAATTTCTTTCAAAAAAGGAAAATATCATACTAAACTTGTTTTAGAATGTAGTGTGCATGTATTGCACATATACTGTACTGTACATATTTAAACATATAATACATTAATTTAAAGTTCAGAATCACATATTTCTAGGCTGTTTGCCTATTTTATAACAATAGCTATTGGAATTCCTGATAAACATTGCAAATATGCTGATGGAAATGAATTCATTTGCTAAAACCACCTCACTCACAGATTTTAATTTCAAGTTCACTTTTACAAGGTCATCATGAGCAAAAATGATGATGCTTGAGTGGGTGAGGGATTCAGTATGCAATTAGTCCAACAGTTTCACCTGATTCAGGCTGATTTACAGACTTGTTGTGAGGATGAGAGACAGGCACTTTTGGACGCAATCAGCCAATCATCGTACGAAAGTAAATACGACATGCTGCTATTCCCACATTGACAACATGACCAGCCAATCACGGCACCACTTCTGTGCTTTACACAAGATTTGCATTTATTTACCATCATTTATTTTCTCTTCATAATTTTTTGAAGAGCTCCTCTGTGTATGTAGGAGCTAGCCTGTTTGAAAGAAAACAGTAAAGTACTCGAGACTGATGCATTCATAAAATTTCATTGCTTTTGTTCAAAACAACCCTCTAATGGCTGTGAGAGGCGCTCTGCGTGTGTGTGTTAGTCTCTGTATGAGACAGCATGAGCGGAGCAACTGAGCCTCTGATTGTGGTACCACTGTGCATCTGGCCTCCACATTACATCAGATATGTGTGACAGCTCCTCAAAGCCTTCAGCCTCTGAGATCCCCCGCCTTAGTGTATCAGACCAAGTAAGATTGAGTGCCATGATTTAAAATCCCTGTGCAGTATTAGCTTAAAACTACTCATTTATGTAAGCCAAAGGTCAGCGGGAATCAATTTTTACTCTGAACAGGTAAACAACAGCAAAACAATCTTAAAACACAATTTTATACACTAGCGAGTTAAATAAAAAATCTAAAACGTTTTCAAACCTCTTTTTTTTTAACCCGGCATCCCTCAGAACGCAGCTAAAAAAACAGGAGCAACTTCCTCACTCTCTTTCTATCCGTCATACATACTTATATAACTCTAATAAAAGGCACAGCTTGCGATGAGGATTTGATTTAGTGTGTCTTTGGAGTATTCAGAGCCATGTTGCAGCCCGTGGCCCAAGAGGAGAGTGAAGGAGATGGGAGGGGGTGAGGACTGGAGACTGGACACACTCATGTGGAAAGGAGGATCTGGCCTGGAGGGGCTCAGCCGACCCTCACAGCCCTTTCTCGCTGTGGTTACCGCACGAGCCTGTTTACGTGCTTGTGTGTGTGTGTGTGTGTGTGTGTGTGGCCACGTCAAGGAGGGGGGTGTCTGAACCAATGAAATTCACAATGTGAAATATGTGGGTGAAGTTAGCCATGCATAACCATGTATGAATGTGTAGCTGAGCAAAATGTCATATTTCTACGCCTAGCTAGACATGCATGTCGCATGAACATGGATGGCTTTGCGTGTTCATCTAAGCGCTCATGTGAAGTAGACATAATTACGAGTGTGTGACATGTCTGCGTGCTCGATTTTCTTACGGAAAGCCGAGGATGGACACGGATCCGTCCCAGGCTGACAAACACATGCTGATGTAAAAGTGTTTCAACACACAAACACCTTGCATGACAGTGTTTCGTTATGACATGGAAGCGGACGTGTTCTGCCCCGCCGGCCCTCCTGTCACGTCCTCCTGCAATGACACACAGCAGAAAGGGGGACAACTCAGATTTATTCAGATAAAATGATATAAAAAGAAACAAACAACGCGTACTTAGCATTCATAATCTAAACAAAGTCTGCAAAGAATATAGTATATAGATTTATACATGAACAGCAGCACCCTTGTATTTTTTATAAACAGTCACATCTGGAGAGCTGTGAAAGTGTCCTGATGATCAGGTGATTGGGAATAAGGGACTGGACAGTCAGGATATTTGGCTGGTTATCTCCTCTGCAGTACAACTTGACTTTGACTTTGGAGCGTCTGTCTCAGTTGCATCGTTAAATTTGGTTCGCAGCAATTTTTTTGTGACTGCTTGATATATGCTGTCCTTTCCATGAGCATTTGTCCATGAATAATTAATCAAGTACCTGGTTTAAAGCCAGTAAAGTGTCTTTACAGGTACTAGAATAGCTGCAAAGAGGAGAAAAAAACCCTTTCCTAAAAATTGCCTCAAGTGATTCCATGAAGGCAATGGACTCTCATGCTTACAAAACTCTTGCCCGTTAATGTAACCAGACTTGAGTCGAATCAGCGACCGGTGTCTGTTCTAGTGAAACTCTCCATCAAGTCATGTTTTATAATCCATGACCAATCTCATTTCTTTATGGATCTATTACTGTGCCCGAACTCATCCACGCAAGCACAATGTTTGAGATTAATGTAAAATCTAGTTACATAATTTACTTACATAATGAAACTAAGTTAAGACAGCCATTTATAACACCTTTGAGAACACTTTTGAATAAGGTCTGTTAATGCATTAACTAAAATGAACTACTAATACTAACAATACAGTACTTAATCATCTTTGATAACACACGTCATTGTTAGTTCATGTCAGGTTACTGTAGGTTTATTCTATAATGTTCAGAGATGCAAATTTTTAATAACATTTTAGTAATGTACTGTATTAATAAACATCCATGACGTTAACATTAACTAAGATCAATAAATGCTTTATAATTGTTTTGTTTATGTTGACTAATTAACTGTACTTAACTAATATTAACCAACAGAAAGTTATTGTGAAGTGCCACCCAAAACATGTAATAATGACACATGTTTTATCAGACAAATGCAAGTTCCTAAATATTAACACTGAAGTTCTGAAGATAACACTAAAAATCATGTTTTCTTTTTTTTCTCCTTCCGAGTCAAGCAGCGTGCAGCTTGATTCCCTTCATTCCACTTCCTTCCTTCCCTCCTTCATATTCAACATCTCATTTATTTTAGAGCCTCGGTTTGTTTCCAGCAGGGACAGCGGCTCGACAGCCTAAGATGGTGTAGCACTTGAAAACATACAGTACTACACGTTTAACAGAACCAGGCTTAAACTTGTGCAATTATGATACACGCTGCAGCTTTCCAAGCAGTGTTCTGCCTATCACAGCGGATGAATACTAAAGACTGAGCCAGAGGATAAAAAAGCATCTAGAACAGGAGTTTGGAGCGAGGCCGTGTTGTGATGTGTTTAACATCCTATTGCAATGGATGCTTAAATCAGCTGTTGCTGAGAAATACAGTTGTGCTGAAGAGGACAAATGGGCACTAGGGCCCAGCTACCCTTAAAACAACCACCTACTGAGAGGAACTCCGCTGTGTCAGAGTGAATTAGAGCAGCCCTGTGGGAAGGCATGGATGATATGTGTGATTGACAGAGTGAGAGGTAGTAATGGATTATCTGACACTCAATTCATGACATCACAACAAACCCACCTGCTCGGTCAATGTGAGATCATATGATCACGGTGTGACTTTCAATGGGACCTAGAAAGAACATGACAAGGAGTTTAAAGTGTTGATGTCATGCACATTTCAGGTTATATAACATACAATTTACTAAGCAGCTAACTATAAATTCTCAATTAGTACTATACAATAATAATATGTAGACATGAAATACTGATTTGCGGTAAGTGCTCTTACGTAAGAAAATAATCATGTTCTACTCTGAAATTGTGTCTCCAGTAACTAGTTCTATGTCTACTAATTACATAAATGAAATAAAATAAAAAAAAATGTATACATTTGCTTACGTTGCAGTGCATGATAAAACAAATTAGACTATGTAATCATCATTACAGTGTTTTTTGAATAACTGAGATATCTGGAAATTTAATACATACATAATTGCAGCACATTAAAGTTTGTTGTGAAGATTGTATGGTAGGTGTTACGTGAATAGTTTACAAGCTTAGCTATCAGCATTATGCGAACTTAGAACATAAGCTAACTAATACAGTCATTAATGGTCATTATGGTTACGACATATAATGTAATGACATATAATGTGATCTTGTAGTCAGTTGTAATCAGGCAAGAGAGTAGCCATTAAAATTTCTTTGAACCGCTGTGATTGCTTGGAGTCCTAATGGAGACCCAATGGGAGAACCCAATTTCTCACAACTCCAGGCTGGCTCCCTGCACGAATGGACCCTTTTCACAAGATTTTGATGACGTGTGAACAGTCATAAGCTTTGTAAATCCTAAAAGAAATACTTGATTTCACAATTACATTTTTGATATTCAACTTTCGAAGCTTTATTTACAGTGGTAACAAAAGAAGTAACAAAAAAGGCAATTTAATATAGCTAATTTTTGTATTTGCATAAGTAAAATGACATAAGTCAAGTAGGTTTTCTAATTAGCCACTGATATGGAGCTCAATAAATGGCATTTCAGTCAAAGGAATCACTAGCAGACCCATTTGCGCAGTTGTTTACGATATCAGTTACCCATCTGATATACAGCATTTCCAATGAGATTTCAAAGAAACATCCGTCTGCTAGAGCAAGCGACTGGCTAAACATGATTGAGTATCCCCAATAAGCTCCCAATAGCTGTACATTTCTATTTGAATTTACAAATATTATGCACCATATGCTCTAATATGCAAGGCATAGTATACAGTCATGACTAGCAAAATGATATGGAGATATACAACTTGAAATGGGAAAACATTACACGCCACACTTTAAAATAAGCTGTCCTCATCAACACAGGGCTTAAAAACGAGCCTTGCCACGGTGCATCTGTGTGAGATGTTTGACAGTGAGAGATAAGCTTGCATAAGCAGGATGTGGCTAAGCTGAAGCCGTTCCCCAATGAGGTGGTGATCACCTTCAGCCACTGAGAGAGGAAAGCCAGGGGGAGATGAAAACGGGCAACTCAGTGTGATTAGGTGTGTGCTTTCTCTACAAACAATCAAGATGGCAGATGTGCCACTGTGAATTACCTTGTAATGTTAGCGAACGCTAATCCCTCAGCACATTCGTGCCCTTTGCTCCCTTTATCAAATAATGTCTGCTGATATGAGCAAAGCGTGTTGTCAGAGATACCACAGACAAGGCCATAGGGAGATGAACTGTGCTATTAGCAGCCTCTCGAGTGGAGAGAAATCATGCTAACTTTGTACCGAAAGATTGTTATAGTGGTGACGTTAAAATTCAACTGGAACTAACATGCCATTCACATTCTGTCTGACTGTATTAATTTGAAACTTTGAGTAAACACACATGGCTCCATTCAGACAACAACCATACAACAACCAGGTCCGTGAGCCAGGATTTGAACACAGGACGCCCAAAGTGCAACGGTGCTACATGACAGGACAGATTGTCTTAAACCTTTTTTTTTTTCCCTCCTTTAAAGTAAGATACATTGATTGATTATTTTGATAAAAATTTTTTATTTTATTTATTTGTATTATAGATTAGGCTATATTTGTTTTATTCAGATTACACTGCGTTATCGTTAAATGTAAAACTTTTGAATGGTATGTTGAATTAAAATAAAATATCAACTTAATAACTAAACAAACTGAATAAAGTTATAAAACACCTTCAAATTAGAAATGACGCCAACTAAATAAAAGTTAAAGCTGCATGCTAAAATGAATAAAATAAAAATTATAGAATTATTTAAAAGAAATATTAGAAATGTGTAAAAGAAATTGCAACGCTTCACTTAAAGCCTTTATTTATAATGCTTTGAAAAAGTAGCTTTAATGCATTGATGATGCCTTGCAATGCACCTTCCACTGTAAAATTGAATAGTTCACCTTACTTACTGTAGATATAGCTTATGAGCTGTACTTAGTTGTTACACTTACTAGGTTTTACCAAGTTACAGCAACTTTCAAGGCAAATAAGACAATTTACTTACTGATTTGAGTGATAGTTACTTAAAATGTTCAAGTACGTAGCCACAAAGAAACCAGTGACATTAATAAAGCAGTGGGAGGCAGCAGTGCACTAATTTGTTGCTAACACACAACACAACAACAGAAGAAGAAGAAAGGAGAAACTGAATTCACTCGTTTAGAAAAGTCATCTTCAATTTTGAATTTTCCAAACAACTGAACATCACATATGCCACAGATTTTCCTAAAATGTTTTAATTTTTCCCTTTTTTTACTCACCATTATAGTGATTAGCATTCCCTTTGGACGGACACTTAGAACATTGTCTATATTGTTATAATTTTCTTCCTATTAATGCAGTGATGCAATGCGAAATCAGAGTTATTTAGTTTCAAAGGAAGTTAATAAATAGATTACTTGTAACAGGTGGCCTGTCTTTTAATTAATTCATCATATAATGAATTTTTTTTAGCTAGTACTTTGTTTTGTTTTTTGTGTTTTTATTAACAATCATTTATTTTAAATGTTCTTCATAAACCACTTGAGAAGCTTTTAATTTGGATGATATTATGCTTGAATATTGTGGTAATATGCTGAATATGCACAAGAAAGTATATTACATTTGCAAATAAAAACATCAGCAACTGTAAAACAAAGCATTTGCATAATTTATTCTGCCGCAATGCACTCTGGGAGTCAGTGAGTAGCTTTACTAAATCAGTGAGTAAACCTAAAGTAAAAGATCAAGTACACTTATTGTTCTTTTTTAGTTACTATAACTCCCGTTCAAGTAAACTATACTAACTAAGCATTTGTCAGTACAACATACTGTTTCTATTTACCCTTACTTCCCTTTCCATAAGCCCAACTAATTCGATTTTACAGTGTATAAATGTAACCTTATTATGTAACGATTAATTGATGTATAATTACATTATGTAGTATTAATTATAGGCCAATGCATTATACCCTTTAATAAACCTTTATAATGCATTTAGCAAGTGTTACCAAAAAAGCTCATCAAAATGCTAAAAATAAATAAATAAATCACATAAAATTCCTAAAACTTAAAATAAAAAGTGAAACACAAACATAAAAGCTATTATGTTTAAATGTTAATACTAATAATAGTATATAAACAGTACTAAAATAACACCGCTTATATTACATTTGCCCAATGCTAGTGGGTTAAAGGTGGAGCAGAAGGTAAGGTGGAGCTACACTATATTTGGAGTTTGAAGATTTTCGCCTGTGCCACAGCTGACTGAATTTGTAGCCGACAGACTGAGGGGGGTTTATTTTTAACAGCTTAAGTTTCTTGACAAACTCAGCCTACGTTGTCTCTTCCAGGTCCAGATGGACAGCTCTACTGATACCCTTGCTTATTCATTTCATGCCAAAAAGAATCAACATTTTGAACGCCAATAAATGCTTTTTTCCCCCTTTTCTTTTCTCTTTTCTCTGGTTCCGGTCCAGAGTCACTCCCTCCCAGTTTGTCCTTTATCCGGAAACTGCACTAGGAGAGATTTGTGGCTCAGCTGCTCCGTTGGTACTGCGCTCTGAATGACTTTTATGTGCTAATGACTCTGTTTAATGAAACCTTGTAAAATTCTGCACATGGTGAAGGAAGCCTAATTTAAAGGCTTGGAGATTTCTAGCTCACTAAATCGCAGAACTGATGACTCTGTTTGGGCCTTGCTTCATACTTTGTTAATGATTCAAGCTTTCCAGTGTGCGTGGCAAGATGGGTATCTGATAAACAGATTATGCGCAAAACATTAAAAAGTCCTGTATGGAAATATCTGCCACAGACTTCTTAACTGAGATAACTTAATTTGCATTTAATCTCACTTAAATGAGCATGAACACTAGATCATTAGATACAGTAAGCACAGTAATTTTTAAAGATGCAAACTAAAAATGGATCCAAAAGAACAGGTGAAACTATATTATCCTTTCCAGTTCATGGTATCACCATAGCAACCCTCCTGGAGACTAAATACTTTATAAAAAGGCTATGTCATACATCTTTATATGGTAGATTGATTGCTTCAGCAGTACCAGATATTGGAAAAAGTATTACAAATACTGGAGATGACAGAACTACACCACAGCTCATGAATCTGGAGCACATTTACATGACTCTTGAAGCTAAATGGTGGCACATACAGAGCCGTAAAGGCTTTTTAAAAACATTTATGCTCTTTATATCATCCTAATGTTAATACGCAAAGTGGGCGCTTAACATTAGCCCGCCTCAAGTTAACATGTTAGCAGGTGGTCTCTATGCTAGGCTAATGTGATGCCTAAGCGGACCCATATGCAGTGTGCACTTATATTTGAAGGTTACAAGAGGACATTTGGAAAGATCAGAGGCTCTCAGCAGCTGGGGAAAATGTCTTGCGTTTAATGTAAAGCTGAAGCAGCAAGGCGATGAGAAAGCGTCACTGTTATAAACCAGCTAAACGGCACTGCCATCTAGAGGCACGTGCAAGCCACAACAAACCCGAGCATATGAGGCCTCCCTCCTGTCAGAATCACTAATTACATGTTGAATTGCCTGTCACAAGCCGTATATTTAGTACTGACGGTGATATTAGTCTTAGTAATGAGTCTTTTTCTCAGCCTGGATGGTTTTAGTCTATCACCAGGAACATTAAGGTAATAACAAATCCTGGCAGGCAACTCCTTCTCACTCCCGCCTAATCAAAGCTATCCATTCAACCCACCCAGTGAGGTCTGCAACTCCATAGATCTCCTCAAACACCAAAATTGGGACCTTAGTCAGGTAAGATCAGCCCTGTTCGAAAGAAGGCATGCGCAGATCTGTGCAACTAATATATTACATACCTTTACATAGCAGAAAGATGGCAGTTTATCAACTGTTAACAAGCGTGACTGTAACAAGGTTTATTGCAGAAAGCGTTCACGCTTAAGTGGTTGGTACAATTATGGCCACCTTAGGAAAGATTCCCACTGAGATGTTTTTGCAACTTGACGATGAGCTCCAGGGGGTCGGTCTACTTGAAATTCTCTTATTCCGCCCCTCCAGTTAAGCATTGGGAGACTGATAACAGGGAAATTAGAAGAAGGGAAAAAAGAAGAATCGACTGCCCTTTATTAAGAAGCCCTCCCTTTGCCTTCTGGCAGTGTCTGGTGGTTCCACGCTCCCCAGCCCTGTCTGCGTGATTGGCGGAGCCGTTTTCCACAGCACCGGCTGTGATGTTTTTCCTTTTAGGGAACAGATAATTCCCTTGGGTTGAGCAGACGATTGTTGTGTAGGCACTCCCCCTCTCTTTATAAAAACGTACTAATGCTCCATTAATGGAATTACTAATCTCGTCAAGTATTTAAATGGCACGACAGGTTAAAGAGTAATTAATGCATTAACCACATGAAATGTTTTAATATTGAAACAGCTAATGTTCATTGTTATGATACGAAGGTGAAGTTTTAGGAGCTACAGCTAGTCGTATAAAGAAGATGAGCCTGTTTACGATGACGGTCATAATATTGCAAAGTTAAATCTATCAGTGAGTGTCAGGGCCTTTCAGCTCCACTGGAATAAAAAGCAGATGTAACTCGTCAACCAGAAGAGGACTGTCATGATGGAAAATTAACAACAAAGGACAAGCACTCCCGTCTTTTAAAGTTTATATAGTTTGGTTTTACAAAAAAATGTCTGTATACAGTATGTCATTTTCTCCCAGTACAAACTAACGTGTGACTCATTGAGTGAGAACTAGATGTATTTACAGCGCAAGCAATCAATCCAACAAAATAAACATAAAAACGTTACCACATGTACTACTCGCTACTGGCAGCCGCTACGGTTGAAGAGGTAGCTTCCACAGTTAGACAATGCATCCCATTTTTGATTAGATGTGTCCTACAAAAATAATTTACAACACACTGACATATCTAAGTATCACATACACATACACATTCAGATCTCACACACACATATGCATAGACACATGATTTGGAATTCTGTCAGTTCTATTAGCTACGACCTGCAAGGCTTGTCAGTTGATGCCAGAGCTTATATGACTGGCATAATGGCATCCACTTTGCAAACATATTAGAAGACCAAAGGAAGGTGTTGACATTCGGTATCTAAGGCAAACAAACACACATTTCTTTTCACTTGAATTCCTGAACATACATGGCCAAAGGTGTACAAATGGAACCATGATGATGAAACGTTGTTGTTCTATATTCCTGAACTCAAAGACACACTTTGGTCCCCTTGTCCATCCCACGTGACATAGCTTACTGGCAACTTGAACATCAATATACAGTATTATACAGCTGATCAAACAAGACCGCTACTGTACGGATGTAAAGTGTAGAGAGAAAAAAGGGTTTTTATAAGGACGGGTTTTAAATATTAGGCTCAAGGCCTTGGTATACAAAGCATGTAATGCCAGCTTTTGTGCGAGGATGCAACACTTGAATGTATTAATTTGAATTGAACAATATATACTGCTTGCTAATTTTACATTTAGATTACTTTTACCTGCATTACACATTCAATTATATTTAAAAACACTAATCATTTAGTAACACTGTTAAATGCAATATTTAGAAAATCTTAAAATGCTGACTTATAATGTTTTTGTTTTTAGCATTTTATTTTAAATTAATCATAATAGTATAAACATTAATTGCGTCCATAATAATAATCATTATCTTACCATATTGGCCAGAATGTTAATACTGGTGAATATGTTTAATGTATTAAGCTGTATAGTCAGATTATCTGGACAGGAAAGAGCTCTAATATACAAAAACCCTTTTTTACTCTACCCAGTGTACAAAATACATATTGAAATGATCTAGTGACATAATTGCCAGGAATAATAGCTAAATAAAATAAGTGTAGTTTGCCATTAATTATTCAAAGCGTTTCCTTGTCTTGCAATAAATTATTAGAAACTTACTAGTGATTAAGGAAGCGCTCTGGTCAGGACATCCAAATGTCATTTTAGAACATAAATTAAAGACAATTTCTTTTAATAAAACAGTTCTGTACTGGCATGAGCTGAAGGAGAGGATTGTGATTTAAGAATCACTTTTAGAACAATCACAGAGAAAGGAATGAATGCTTTTTAAAAATAACAGCCACCATGAACTGTGAGGGAGCACAAGACAGCGTGAACATAAACTTGTAGATTACATTCTCATCGGCATACTGGAACTCCAGTATAGGGAGGAACTTTGCTACATGGAACGGGATCCCCTGCCACAGTCAGGACTTATGATGACAACAAGAAATAAGAGAAAAAGAATCAACATCACTAAAAAGAGTGGCACATATATCCCTGCTTTAAATCAAAAGGACAAAACATTTGTAAGAATAAAAGGGAAAATATATTTTTTCTTTTCTAAGAATGCCCCAAGGAAATAAACAGACAAGTTCTACTCTCTTGCAAACTGAAAGCCAGGCACTGGGAGATAAGATCACTGTGTCCATCAGCCGTCAGTCAGCCCTGGGTGCCAATGCAACCGAATTTGGCTGAGGGGGACAGGAAACAGAAAACAAGACGTGTTGTTCGCTGACAACATTTGGCTCAGTGAGTCTTTCTGTATCGTTAGATTCCCTTTTCTTAGCTTTCGGTCTACATTCATACACACACAAACACGCACAAGTGTGAAAAGAGAGAAAGTGCTTCCGGTCTGTTCTCTGCAGCCATGTGTCAAGCCCCTCCCTGTTCTCTGTCCTTGAGGAGCAGGGACACTCCACACCCTGGAGGGCTGAGTGAGGAAGTGAGTGTGTGAGCGCTCGGGGCTGTGAGCTCAGTCTGTCATGCGGGGGATGTTATAAGAGTAGTGTACTAACGGGAGGCCGCGGCTCTGACAGAAACAGGCTCGGCCGCACGCCTGCACCTGCTCCGAACTGTCCGACACGAACGAATCCCCCTCGTCCCCATATTCCGACTGAGCGGAAAGTGTCCCGGTGTCGGGCCAGTACCCCTCTGAACTCAAACACTGGGTCGCGTTTGCCATCAAGGCTGGGCAGCTGTGAGACTTCACTAAATGTCTGCAGGCTGAGGAAGAGGATGAAGCAGAAGAGGAAGACGTGCTGATGTGAAGGGCGGCGTCACAGTGTTCGCACATTCCCCGAGTGTCCCCGTGGAGCTTCGTGTACATTCCACAGTCGCTAGACAGGCCTTCGCCATCATCGGATGTCGCTGAACCCCCTGCTGCTGTCCCTTTGGTAACTGCTTTCCCGACCAGCCCGCCACAGCCTCCGGACCGCCCCCGTCCTCTAAGGCGAAGCCAGTCGTATCTGAAGGAGGGACTGAAGCAGACGTAGAGCACGGGGTTCAAGCAGGCAGAGAGGGGAAAGAATATGAGCGTCACGGATTTGGCCATCTCTGGTCCGCCCACTGCAGTACTGGTTCCGGCCAGCAGGGGGGCGAAAGAGAAAGCCGCCACTGGACAGAAGAAGATGCAGTTGGTGAAGATGAGCCAGGCGATGTGCCTTACAGACCCGGCCTGCTCGGGGTCAGCCAGCTGGGCACGGCCCAACCTGCAGTATAACCGCGTATAGACCACCGCGCTCAGCAGGTATGCTAGTGTGTTCATAAGCACCAGGGCCACTGTGAAACCAAGGCCTGGGCCGGGTCCTCCGGAGAAGGGCAGGCAGAGAGGAGAGCCCATGGCTGATCCGTGATATAGACTGAGGCAGGCCGCTGCCACGGATACCAGTCCCATCAGGAGCGCTGCAATGCCGAACCTCCTTCGTCTTTCTCTCCTTTCGCCACTGGACCTCAGAGCTCCCGCTTTCCCCATTAGAGCCCTCACAGCCAAACAACGCTCCACCGCAGCTAAAGCCAGCAGCAGGACGGCCCACTCAGAGGAGAGCACAGCGAGGAAGCCCACTACCTGACAACCTGCGCCTGTTTCCCACCACACGCCGTACTCAGCAAACGAGCCCCAGGTGACCGCGTCCAGGAGCGTCAGGGCTGCCACATAGACCCCTGTCAGCAGGTTAGCTGAGGCCAGGAGAGCCACCAGGAGGTGGGCCGGGGAGAGAGGGGAGGTGCGAGGGGAGAAGGTGGCAGTGAGGACCAGGCAGTTGAAGAGGAGCGCCACCAGGCAGATGAACCACACAGTCAGTCGGATCATCCAGCTTCCCAACAAGTGTTCGCAAGGTTTAAATGCCCCTGAAAGAGGAAAACCACAGAGAGCAGAAGTATGAGAGGCTAAATCAAAAAATGTTTGTGGAGGAAAAAGACCACAAAAAAACTTACACTAACATTCAGAGCTTTTTGGGTTAGTTTGATGTTCTGAAAGAAGTCACTAAGGCTGAATGTATTTGATAAAAAATATGGTAAAACAGTAATATTGTGAAATAATATTACAATGTAATGTAATTCAGCAATGCTGGTTTTATACTGATGAGAAATGTCTCTTAAGCACCAAATGTTTAACAATTGCTTCTAGAACAAGAAGTTCATAAGAACAACTTTTATTTAGAATTCAATTTTTTTTTTGTAACATTACAAATGTTTTTACTGTCCCTTCTGATCAATTCACTTATCTTACTGACCCCAAACCTTTGAAAGGCACTAAGTGTATGTATTGGGCATGCATAGATATTATTATTAGTGACAACTATGATAAGCAGGTAATAATATTTTACTTAACTTACAAATTTTTATGAAAATTCTATTCTATTTTGTCTAAATTAAAAAAAAAAATGTAAATGCTGAAAAGGTGAATTTAAGTGTCACAACATTATGATGCACACTATAAAATTATTTTATTTATTTTGAGATAACAAGCGTTACTACATTTTTGCTGTCTTTAAAGATCTTTGTGTAATTTAAATGTTAAAATGGAGGAAATTGGAATTTACATATCCAGTACCAGCCAATAAACATCTAATATTTTCTGATACCAATTAAAACGAAAGCATAAAACAGTACAGATGTATTATGCTTCTCTATTACATAGAGTAGTATGCACGTGCTATGCAACATTAATCTGTATCTTGTAACATTTCATTACCCAGTGTTCTCTGGCAAAAGAAGAGAAGGAGAGACTTTTTTTGTATTTACCGGGCGATGGTGAGCAGTGCATAACCAGAGGAATCCTTTCCATCTCCTCCTCGCCACCTAACATATATATTTATATGCATGTCAGCTAAGTGAAACATAATACCACATATAAATACAGCCAGACCACTTCATTCAATCACATGCAGCCACAAACACCAAAGCAGCGAGCTGCTGAGCTAAATGCATTATAGTGCACACCAAAGTCATACCAAATGCATTTCTCCGCTCGTCATCCTCCGCTGAGTTAACTGCACTGTCACAAGCCACAAAAGCACAACACTGGTATGCATAGGGAACCGTTATAGACCTGTAGGGAGAAAGAGAGAGAAAGAGTGAGCAAGAGAGAGACAAACTGCTCTGGAAGACTCAAAGTCTTAATTATCTGGGTTTTGATCAAAGAAAGGCACAAAGTCTCTCTGATTTCTTGAGTACATTGTGAGTGTGATTACAGAGTACGGGTGAAGGTGGGGACGTAACATCATTATTCATATAAACTGAACTGGGACACAGGAGCAACCTTAATGACCTGTAATCAGTCACGGCTCATGAGTAGAGCTGTGAAGAGCTCTAACCTGAGTTTAGGCAGACTCTTAGACATTAGGCTGTTCCTCAGCTCCACGTTTCCAGTCAGTTTAAGCTGGTTCAATGCACTCAGTCCTGCGGTAGGAACACTGGCTAGGGAGTTCAGACTGAGATCCCTAATGGCATGATGGAAAAAAGGCAATTATATTCATGAACACACACAAGAAAGCCCTGTACGACTTTGTTGTTTAATCAGAGGCGCTATGGTGAAGAAACGGCTTCAAAGTACTTTTGATATCTTTAAGTAATTCAACAGCAATGTATGATAAATTAAATCATGAAAATTATATTTCAATTCCCCCACAGTTTTTTGAATGTGAATAATTATGACTGAACACTCACAGGTTGGTGAGAGCACTGAGAGAAAGGAAAGCATCTCTGTGGATGAACTTGATCTGGTTTCTGCTCAGGTCTCTGTAGAGTGGTAAAGCAAACAGATACACAAGCTAAACATATACAGATGGCTCTGGGTAAAGATTCAGAATTCAGGACAAGCCTTGTGCGAGTTCACTGTGAGGAGATCCGTCAGAGTATGATTACTGAACTGCTGTTCATTTAATTAAAAAAGCCATAAACTGGTCATTTTACCATTGCCTTGAAGCCCTCTTAGCCACAGTAAAAATCACTGTAATATAGGGCCTCCTGTAACTTATTGCTTGTATGAAACAGCAATAAAAAAGCAACATACAACACATTTTAATGTGGAAAAAATATTAAGCAACACCACTGTTTTCAGCATTTACAATAATAAGAAATGTTTCATGGGCGCTAAATCAGCATATCAGAATGATGTGTGAAGGATCATGTGACACTAAAGACTGGAGTAATGACTGCTTAAAAATAAACATTACCATATAAATCATGTATTATATAAATATTTATTTGATATAATTATATTATTACTTACAATATTACAATATTGTTACCCTTGTGAGGCTTCTTAAAACACCAATTTTTACTAACCCTGAACCCTGAACATTGGTTTAAGCTAAAAATATTTTGTTAAATACATTAATGATGCAAAATTATTATCCATTACAAATAATAATAATTACTATTTTTTTTTATTATTAGAAAAAAAGAAGTTTTTAAGTATTGTATGTTCAATGTAATGAACTTAACATTGAACTTAAGATTTTTCACAATGGTTTTATATGTATTTCATATAAAGTAGATTTTTAATATTTAGCAAGACTTTATGGGATCTTTTATTCTTACTGGTTCATTTGAACATGGTGAAATATTGTACAAACTGGATTCCAAAAAAGTTGGGACACTAAACAAATTGTGAATAAAAACTGAATGCAATGATGTGGAGAT
>JAUCMU010000125.1:13405449-13415771 GCA_032275025.1 Enteromius treurensis | reverse complement strand
CTCCACATCATTGCATTCAGTTTTTATTCACAATTTGTTTAGTGTCCCAACTTTTTTGGAATCCGGTTTGTACATAATAAGCACTTAACAGTTACTGACAAACTATTTCCTACACTGTGCTATAGTTTCAGGTCTCTCTGTTGTACCACTCCATGGTCTTTTTCTTCTCATATAATAAAATATTTTCAATTCAAATCAATATTTCATGTCCTTTTATTTATTTATGTGGCAAGTAGCCATGTAATAAGTGAAATAATGTAGGATCTAAAACAGGACTGAGATTATTTCGTAATAATGACCTACTGACTTCACATTATCATTTCCATATACATACATTTATGTCTCATTTATGAAAATTGTGATTACTTACAGCACTCTAAGGCTAGCCATTCCCTGGAAAGTTCCTCTGTCTATCTGCTGGATCTGGTTATGCTGCAGACCTCTGCAGAACACATAATTAAAAAAGCAAACCGTCAGTGAACTCAAACTTCAAGAACTCAAAATTGTGTATGTCGCATGATAACCAAACTTACATATCCTGCAGTCTGACACAGCCCTGAAAGGACGGCAGGTCTTCAATCTCATTATAAGAAAGATCTCTGTCACAACACACACACACAAATGTTGAGACACTGAGCTTATGAGGATTGGAACTGTTTTGATGAAGTTTAGACAAGAACTAAAGGGTCTGTGATGTGTTACAGCAGTAAGTCTGGGAGCAGGCCTGCCTCTGGCTCGCTCTCCTCCGGGAGGTCATTAGACATCACTTTAAAACGTCCCCCTGCAGCTGTGCCTCTGACAGGCCACTGTGTACAGACTGTGAGGTGGATGACGCCTGACTGACGCACACTACGCTTATGTGCGATGGAGTGTGTCTGTGTGTATTTGAAGCCGAGACTGAAAGGGTAGTGTACGGTTATGACTGACATGCCGAGCATATGTTAGTCTCTTGAATGACAGCACCGGCTTGAATGCTTTTCCGTGACACTCTGTGTTCTGAGTGACGGCTAACCTTTGTGCATTTTGGGGCCTGTGACGGATGATTAATTACTGAGCGCTCGAGGCTGTAACTGGCACATCATTGGACACATGGACACTTGACTGATATGTGTAACAAACTATTATGAGCAGTATGTCACATGCTAATGTGCTTACAATGTGGTATTTAATGCTATTAATGTCTGAAGCATTACACTGTTGTGTCAGCAGCATATATAATCATAAACTGTGTTCATGTGTAAGTATGACTTACAGTGTACGCAGCACTGTCAGATCCTCACACAAGTCTGCTGGGACGCTTCTGATTTTAGTTCCTGTTAAAGTCCTGGACAAAACAAATCTCAAAAGTTTAAGTGTGATTATTAATTCATACTGCATTTCAAACTTTATTAAACGACTGGCCTTTAATTTTGTCATTTATTATCATTTCAGGCTGTGCTGTTTGACTCTTCCATATTAGGGAACTTTGTAACCGACACTGTTTTTTGTGTATGCTTATGCCGTGTAAAATAAACTCACAGGCTTTCTAGATTTATTGTTCCAGTCAGGCTGGGGAAATCTTGCATCATACTGGCACCACGCAGCATTCTAAAATATATAACAAATGAAAGAAAATGAAAACACTGTGTTCGTTAATTCAACATAAAAAGGAAAGCTAAGCAGAAACTTTGACTTGCTCTTTTCCACGTAATGAAGTAAATGAGAATGCTGTAAAGCTCCGAATGAAAGGGAAAAACACTAATAAACTATGACAAGTCGTTTATATGGAAAAGTGTGATGTACAAAAAACAAATAATTGATTAAAAACCCTCTTTATCGTTTAATGGAAACACTGGAAAGAAAAAAAATATCATAGTAGTTTGGAACAACATTGTACTTTTGGTGTTACTAAGCCCTATTAGGACGGGACTCGTTTTACAGGGGGTCGTTAGAAAAGGTTTTGTTTCACAGACGTACTTGTCTGTGTTTTTCTCTCACAACCTCCAGAGCAAATTACCTACCCCTGCGAAAACTAATCCTGTCCGAATGCGATGCCGGTGATATTATTTTTCACAATGCGTTTACTTGTGTTTTGGCCAACGCAAACTGCCGTAGATGCTGTTACTGTACGCACGATTGATATATTTTGATATAGAAAAAAAAAATAAATAAAAAAATAAAGAGCCAGGTACTGTTTTAATATCAGTATCGGTTAAGATTACTCGCATTCATTTCTGCACTCGATTACATGTACCTTTACCAAAATTAATACGGGTTTACTACAAATAAAAAATACAATAGTTGAGCTAAAGTAACCGCACATTAACATTGTTTTGCTATACTAGCCATTTAGCTTCACCATGGTATTTGTGATTTTAGTAATTGTAATCATTTAGAATGACTATAGCAATGCGTGATCTCTGTGATGCCCAGATGTACAAAACAGACCCTCTCACCTCTGTAATAAACATGGAGGTGTTACTCCCGTCCGATATGGTACATAAAAGACTCGAAACTCACACGTAGTTTAGAAAACTAGTCCCGTCTGAATAGGGCTTAATTGCTATAAGGATGAATAAACAGAAATGACAGTATTTACTTCCATATGCAAAAGAGAAATGAACTGACAGGTGTCAATGTGAGTGACTGACATGTTCAATGTGAGTGTAATTAATTCAGTTCCAGAACAATGACTGAATAATGGTTCTGCTTACAAAGAGTGCAGGTCTGACAGGTTCTGGAAAGCAGTGGTTCCCACGAAGGAGAGCGGGTTGTCAAAAAGATGGCTGCAGACACAGATATAATGAATGTTTATAGCGAGCAAAATAAATAAATAAATCATAATATTTCATCTAGACTGTGTGTGTGTATTCCGTGACAGTGGGATCAGCGTTTGCTTACATTGTGCGGAGCAGGGAATTCCAGCGGAAAGCTCCCTCAGGGATAGATGCGATGTTGTTGCTATGAAATCCACTGGCAAACGGGGAAAAATTAGGCGCATTATTAAATCATTAAGCTAGAAATCTTTAAGAAGCTCTGTGAGACTAGATATTTTCCCTCAGGATTCATAAGTGCTACATCACTGATCACAGCTCAAAATTATGAAGCAGTTCTAATTCTCAACACTAGATGGCAGCTTGACACAAGCGACTATTTTTAATGCTCTGGTGTAGAGGTTAAAGGCACGATACGTAAGATTTTTGTTATAAAATATCCAAAAACCACTTGCACAGTGTTACATATTTCATGCAGTTGTGTACTTACATTATCTCAATGTTCTGTTGGATTTGTAAATTCAAAGAAATTCCAGATTTAAATTATGAAACGTCCCTGTTCCTTGTCGCCTATCAATGACGCAATATCCATGCCATCCTCGGTTTCCGCCAATAAATACTACGGCAACACGCATGGACAAATGCAGAAGTAGTAGTTATTTACGGTGCATCTATATCTTGGATCATGATTACACTCTCCACAATCCCAAAAACGTAGATGTACACAAACCAAGAAGAAGATATTGAAACTGTCAACGGAATAAAGCGAGAACAAATATCGATGTTGCATTTCCGAAAGACAGAGCTTTGTGAAAACCTACACATAGGACGGGACAGTGACGTGTGTTTTAATAGATGGGTAGCAAATATATATAATTCATTGTGCAAGTAATAGTCATGTGCAAGTGGTTCGGTGATAAAACGTTGATTTTCACATGATTTGTGAAAACGACATCTCGCAGTGTTCAATGCCATCGAACTTCCTCTCTGTTATTGTATTGAAAATGCGACTTCTAGTGGCGAAAACTTATATATTGTGCTTTTAACAGACACCTGTCTGGGACACTTGATTTATATGCTATTCTAGACTTTTAAAAGGACTTTCTTCTTAGAAAAACTTTAATATGATGAAAGTAGAAGCACCCGAAACTTGACGTCCTTTCATTAATCCGAAATTTCAAACTATGATATAACACCACCAGCCATCCACATCAAAAGCCAAGTGTCTGAAAGGAACGACTGGAATGACTGTCAATGAGTGTTGGAGTGCGTGTGTGTGTTTGGAGATACTCACAGTTCTTTCAGCTTGGGCAGCGTCTGAATGGCCTCTGGGAAGGTCTTCAGATTATTGAAGTTTAGATCCCTAAAAGGAGACGGCACAGACGAAAGCTATTCACATTAGGATAAAACCTCCCTTGTGAAAACTAAACACTTGAGCTAAAGCAACTTTTATTGTTCTTTATACTTTCTTTGTACTGTATATTTAATAAAGCAGTATAATAAAGGCTATTTCTGTTGCCGCTCTATGTTTACACAAAGACAAGAGAACCATAGGATCATTTTTGGCTAAAAACAAGACAAAAAAAGAAAAACCTGAAAGAAAATTTGTTTAGAGAAATCAAATGTGCTGTTTACAGAGGCCAATCCGGACAGCCAGTCTGCTGATTTCTTCAGTTTGTTATTGTTTGTCTCAGCTGCCACACGATACACAACCTGGCATGATACTTCCTCTCTACCCCCTAATGCCCCTGTCCGGTGTCCCACTCTCCTCCCTTGGGGCGCAGGACGTTGGCGTGTCCTCATCCTGTCCTAATTATGGTCAGAATAAGTAAATAAAGCAGAGTCAGCGATGGCTATCTGGTTTCCCCTTCCCTTCGCTTCTTCCTCCCTGACGCGGTGGATGCTCGCTAAACGAACTGTGGTAAGTGGAGAGAGAGAACGGAGGCAATAAGGTAAAGCCGAAGGTCTTGAAAAGACTCCTTTGTCCTTTATCGGTATACTGTAAATCCTGCTTAACTCAATTCAAGTCAAGCAGTAATGACTCATTAGAGTTGCCGGGCTTTAGGTTGATCTCTGGTCACATCAAAATACATCGAGAAAAATTACTTTTAAAAAGTAAAAGTTATTTGAACTAACTTTTATAAGTCAAATACTTTGCTTTACACCCTAAAATAACTTTCAGAATAACAACTTGTTTATACTGAGTGTCAAAGAGGGACTCTGTTATGCTTAGTAATAAAATGCTTGCAAGTCATAAACCTCCACATAACCATGTTTTGACACTTCTTGCACAACACAAGCTTTTTATTCATAACGAGGTAACATTTGAGGCTCAAGGTTCAAGGATTACACCCTCGGCCTTAACCTCTGCTCTACACTCATACAAGTATTTAAACAACTCTCAGCTAAAGCATCCTTACAGAAAGCTCCGCACATTCTCTGCAACCCTGAGTCTTGCAGAAGAGGGCGCTAGAGCAGCAGATAACTATCCTATCAAACATTGCACTGCTATACTTGTTGCACTTTCATGCATCTCTTGTAAGATTTTGTAGCATGATGCTATTGACGACAGACCCACTGCAGCAGATATAAATGTAGTGTTAAAAGCAGTTACAATCTCTTTAATGACAGGAAGTGTGGCGACACATGTAGGTGAAGGGAAACTCACAATGTCTCCAGGTTGTCCAGCCCATTAAAGCAGTTTTTTCCAATCTCTTGAATTCGATTGTTGTGTAAATGCCTGAACAATATGGACAAACAAAAATTTTAGAAGCTATAATTTAGACATTCACTCACACACACAAAATTAAAAATCTATACTTTTTGTTCAAACATTAGATTCAAAATAAAATATTAATTTCGGCAGGGCTGTTTCTTTGGCAATACAACTCTGTATGCGATTGTATTTACATGTATATATTTATATTTATAAAATGTATATTAAATATACATATTTTTAATACATGAATGCAACATTTTCCTTAAATACACAAATAGATGTGTGTGTTTTTACATATACAGTACACAAACATATTACAAAACTTTTTTTGACACCAATAGTTATAGTATATAAGAATTTTATAATATATGAAAATATATGAAACAACCACATATAATAAATTGAATTTAAAAAGTGCATGACTTGAAAACCTCTGATCCCAACCAGCAGAATATTTCACTCTAGTTTCTGATCACACCGTAATAAAGTCTTCCTCACTAGGTTCCAAGAAAGGAAATTTCTTAAACCTACATTTATTAACTCGAGAAGCAAAGTGACATGACAAGTTTTATGAGAAACTGATAAAAATTTTAATGAATAAAACAAGAACAAATATGTGCCAATGTTAACTTAACTTAGCCTAGATCAAATTAAATCTACTTAATTTATAATCCATTGACAAATTTGTTTCCTTAAGTATAAACTTTGTTCAGTTCCCCAGGGCAAAAAGACTTCATATGCTAAATTCGCATCTCGAGCGTCTATTTAAGGATGTTTAGATAATTACAAAAATTCACAGGAAGGCGTTCATTTTTGCAGTGAATGAAAAATGCTGTGACTTTATAAATGACCTTTTAAAGCCATAATTTATGGATGGACAAATTAAGACCTTAAGACCAGCAGAAACTCTTTAAAAGAATAGCATCTCTTCTATGCAGAATCAATTAGTCAATTTATAACTGTTCAGATGACGAGGGATGTCTATTTCTCTTGAATTTTGCAGTCATTAAAAAGATGCACTTCTCAGCGGAACACCTACACAAACATTTTCTGTCCCAGAAAGATAACTCCTCAGCCGTTTTCCTGAGCACTTCACCGCACAGGTCTGTGTGTTTGTTCAGTCTACTTAACGGATTAATTGGCCTCCACTCCTAAGACAAATATTTTCCAGCAGCTGGAATGTAATTGGTAAATCAGACCCACATAGACGCTTCCAGAAGTACAGCACAGGAAGAGAGACACACTGAGAGAGAAAGGGTCTATAGCCTTTGCAAGACACAAGGGTCCATTTTGCTTCCCCCAGTTTTCTCTTTCCAAAATTGCCCAGCCACGCCACTGTTTACTTGCATGTGTACTTAGCCATGTGCGAGTGTATTTGTATGAGTGTTTTACGAGCCGCCTAGGACTACAGTTAGTGTAGCATATTGATGGATTTAACTGACGTGTGTTAAAGGGCAACAAGGGAAGGGAAATGTATCAGTGTTAAAAGCAGGGTCTTATGAATTCCTCTAGTGTGGACCAAAAAGGCAAAAGCACTTACAGAACAACCAGGCTTGAGAGGTTGGCAAAAGCATTGTCGGGGATGTGTGTGATCCTGTTGAGGGCCAACGTCAGGGCCTGCAGGTTACTCTGGTGCTGCAGGGGCCCGACGGGAACCTCAGTCAGGCTGTTGTCATCCAACCAGAGGTGCCTGAGCTGCTGCAGACCCTCAAAACTGTCCTCAGGCACTGACGTGATGTGGTTAGCATCCAAGCGCCTGCACAGATCATAGAAGAGGTTTACTAAACGTGATGTGGATAGAGCAGAAAGGAGTTGAAAATGTTGAAAGCGATGCTTCGACAAATACGCCATTGAGCGTGCATATTGAGAAGAACTGTGTGCTATCAAGTAGGTGCTAAAACATCAGTTAGCACTCAGTTTGTCCCCGAAACACTGTGCTGTTAAAGAAACACAAGCCATTTCCATGATCTCACTGCACCGGCCTTCCTTTTTCACACAGCCCAGGTGGGAACCTCAAAACTGGCCCCACTAAAGGGGCCCCTTCAATGGGTTTAGGAGAAAAGAGGACCACACCTTTCAGGCCTGAGGGCTTATGACCGAAATAAACAGCGCTGTGTCAAATACTGTGGATGCTTAAAAGATCTGACTCAGTATGGATATACTTATCAACAAGTGCGAGCTGCACATGACCTCAGAAAACTATGAATAAAGCACACAAGTCACGTGGAGAATTTTCTATTCTGAGTTAGGGCACTGAGATTTGGAGTGGAAGCTAATCATAGGGAGGAAGGGTTTGATGGGTAATACTGGTGGGGTGGTGACTTCCTGTTTATGAATGGCTCCCTCGCCTGAAGATCGTACAATTAAAAAAAAAACACAAAAGGGCAGAGCATGCGTAGGTGTGGATCTCAGTTAGAACAAGAACTAACTCAAACAGAGCCTCATAAATGACTGAACAGACCTCACGACAAAGATCATTTAATTTTTAAAGGCTTTATCATTGTCCATCGAACAAAATGACATCACAAATCGACTCGCTTGGTGATGTGTTTGACTATTTTGGAATAAAATACATTTATAATAATTGCAAAAATAAGGAAATAAATCAATTACATTACTTTTTTCCACCTAGTTTTGCCCTGTTTTTAATTAGATTGAGTTATTTCTATTGGCACTTTTTCAGTCCCAACTGCATTCAATGCAAAAGATGTTCTACACATCAGGAACATGCATAAACGTCCCATAATGTATGTGGTCAGCTCACTATTTGGAAGCACAAACACTGTTGAATTAGGTCTTGTGGACCAACCAAAAGAAAATTTAAACAGTTCATAATTGTTCACAATAGCCTTGTGTGTAATAATGGGTGTACAGTGTACTTTAGGCTTAGGCTAACTAGTTAAATAAACTTTTAGTGCTCTATCAGGCCATTCTAAGAAAGGAGGACTACATGGCGAGTGAAAACCAGTTTTTTTAATGCATGTACTGTTAACCTTTTTTGTCAGAGTGCAAGTCTTTAGGAAAACTTTTCAGGACTGCAAGGCATTTGTGAACTACATTGAGAGATCATCTAAACTGACGTGTGCTTTGGATATGAACCCTGGCTCACTTTCGGCTTTGGCACGTTTGAGAATGTGTAATTCTCCGCTCTACACAGACATGAAGCTCACACAATGAGCGTAATGTGCAGCCGGTGAGTGATAAGTAAACTAAAATCAGTGAATGAATGACACATTCTGGCATTCACAGTTCCTTATAGATCTATTCCAAAACGGACGGTTAATTTGTGAATTGAACTGAATCACAATGCAGGAGTCGACTCAGGTGGCTCTTATCTACAGAGATACAGATCTGTCAGCTGCAGCTGAAGACTGTGCATGCTGCTTGTTTTGAACGTACAGATCTAGGCATGTCCACATCAGCCACTGCCAAACCTGAGCGTGCACATGCTAACAAACACATATAGGACAGGATTCACCGAGACTCAAAAGGGTTGGGTGGCAGAGGCGAAAGACAGAGGGGATATTCATTTAAGATGTATATCTCCAAGGAAACATTTGGCAACAGGAGATGTTGTAACGTAACACATTTATTACTTTGTACGCATTTTCAGATCATAGCTTTAACACTCTAAAAGGATGAAGGATAATTGTTCAAGATAATGAATTGCTCTTTGGTCTGTTTGCTAGGAAACCACAGAATTGACTTTTGAGGTTACAAGGCACAGATCTTTACCGGATCACTGCAAACTGTGGCACAGGCAGCTCTAAGTAGGGATGCAAAGAATGTTGGCTAAAATATCTTAAAATTGTTTAAAAGAAAGAAGGAAATGGAAAGTGTCATTTCACATTTAAATTCAACAGAATCATAGGCATGGAGAATTATAGGCATGGAGGAAAAGGCAGTGTGCACATGAAATGAAACCGGTTTACTGCGATTTAATGTAAACACAGACTGTTAATGGGTGATATATTGATAGGAAACAGGTTGAGTTTTATAGTTGTTGAGAATTTACAACTGATAAGAGCCGACAGATAAATATATATATTGCTCAAAAGCTAAGGCTCAATATTTTAGTGAGTAGGATGGATTCAGTTTGGTATATATAGATGTATCAGGCTTTAAACACAAATATTAAATAAATAAAATCTATTTCAGCTTTGCCATCACATGAATAAATTACATAAAAAATGCTAAAAATGTTACATTTAAAAGGAACTAAAATATTTGAATATTTTGGAATAGTGTTGTATATAATATATTTCTGATCAAATAAACGCATTCACACCCAATCAAGTCATTTCCCCTTTAATATAAATTCTTCATGCTTTCATTCCCCCGCTTCCCGCTTTTGTGCATTCTTCGGAATTGCACGACCGAAAACACATCCTCACCTGCCTTCCTCCGCGAGGACCAGATTCCTCAGCCTGCCTTGCAACAACTGCTAACGCTATAGCTCAACTGTTGCAACTTCCCAATCACAAACAGCAAGGTGGCGCGGAGCCGGCCGCCGCCGCCGGATGACGTCATACGCAAGCTGCGCACCCATGACGTCAAGCGACATTTCCATGACACCAGCACGGCTTTCCTTTCACTTCTCCTCGGTCACGTAACGTATTCTATGCTCCCATTCCCCCATTTTTAGGTCCATTGCCCACTTCCAGTCCCTAACCTCCAGCGGAGGTTCCCTGCCTCAGCGAGGCTTCCCTCCCCACCCGCTGCCAGTCCCCATCCAAATCCTCCCGCGGAGGTTCCCTGCCTCAGCGAGGCTTCCCTTCCTACCCGCCGCCAGTCCCAATCCTCTCCTTTTAACCTCCGTAGAGTGTCCTTATACCCATATGTTTATATTG
>JAUCMU010000125.1:13390906-13405349 GCA_032275025.1 Enteromius treurensis | reverse complement strand
CGCAAATTTGGCTGCTGTCCTTTCAAGCTTTTTTGGGGGGCAGACGGTGAACGAGCCGAACGCCGAACTCTTGCCCATGCTATGGTTCTATCCATTAGGGTTCGAAGTTCGCCGTTCTCCCGCCTCGCTCCCCAGACAGCACGCCAAATTTGCTTATTATTCATTACGAGGAAAGCGTAAAATCTTGAAATACTGTAGGCCTATATAGAAGAACACAAATAGTAAAATATGAATAAAGTTATTTCAAACATATACTCATTTAAAATGAGGATTTGGGGGTTTTCAGTTATACTGTGCATCACTAGCTACAACCAAAAATTAATTAGTCGATCTCTCAAGCAGTTGTCAGAGCAGAATTGCTGTAAGTGGTGAAGTACAGTTTTTTTCTGGTGTTTTCTACAAGCTTTGTCTCCACCTTGTTCCCCACAGCAATGTTACTGTAATTAGGAGGGTTTTTTTTTTTGGTTGCCTGATTAGTGCAGCTGAAGAACCTGTGCAGAAAACCTGCAGGGTGAACACATTCCCGGAGGACTGCCCCCTTCCCTCTCTTTCTCTCATGTGTCTATCGTACTTGGCCTCTGCTATGACTATATTCCCACTCTTTCTCTCATCATCCATGCTGAGGGGCAGAAGGCACGTTGACTGACAGGTCATTCTCTAAGGCCTTATCCAAAAGCTGGTGGACTGTGCCAAAACACATTACTTTAGCACCACAGGGAAAAAGAAAAGGAAAAACACACAACATGAGTGGGTGAGATAGAGAGACGAAGAGATCTGGAGAGGTGATAATGGTTGAGAGCTGATTTTTTAAACATACATTGTCCCACAGCAGCTGGACTAAGTCACTTTGAGACAAAGTTAGAGGACAGACACACAAACAAACAATGCACAGTTACAGAAACACTAATGTATCCAAGACTTTACCGTGAATATATTTCTTTATGAAATACCTAAGATCAATGCTATCTAAACACTAAATGACATGACAGGACATGACTTTTTTTTTTAAACAATGTACCAATGTATAAACCAATCTTCTGTTTTGGCCAATTAATTGATTGTCTGCAATAACAGCAACAAGCAATGATCAGCCAAACAGCCAAATTTCTTAGCCAGTTGTGGCCTGTCAGTCAGAAGAGTCTGGAAAATAGCATCGGACAGCCATGAGTAAAAAAAAACTGTCTTTTTACCCCTGAAAAATAAAAGTGCGATAAAGGAACACATTTTAGCTACCTGGTCGAAGTCGTACTATTTATATTCAATATTATAACCACCATTTTGCCATCATAAGTGCAGTTTGGGGTCATTCATATTTTTTATGCTCATGCTTTTTAGGCTGCATATATCTGATAAAAAAAACAGTAAAAAAGTAATGTAAAAAAAACGTATTTTATTTTAATGTATTTTTACATTGTGATGGCAAATCTGAATTTGCAGCAGATATCCTAATACCTAAACTTAACCACTACCTTCTTAACTATTAATGTAAACAGCAAATTAGGGGTTTATTGAGGGAAAAATCATAGTTATTGGTATGTTAATAGTGAGAATTAGATCTTAACAAAAAGTGTGACCATGATTTCTAAATATTTTCTAGCAATATTTTTTATTTTACTACACCTGACTGGCCCCAAATGTTTTGAATGATAGTTTAAATTAAAGTATTTGTTCCGGAATGGGTGGGAAGAAATTGAGTAAAATGCTTACAAAGACTGCAGGGCATGAAGATTCTTGAGAGCTGCGCTTGGGACAGTCTTCAACTGATTGTTCTGAAGCATCCTGAAAAAGAAGTATAAACACCACCATTATATACTGTGTTCACCTCTATATCATAGTACAACACGATACATACACACTTCATTATTTCTCCACAAATCTAAGCCTAAGTATTGATTTAATATGTGTTTTTGTGTGTGTTTCTCGTTCTGAGCTAATCATGGTGCATATCTCGCTTCCTCTACCCTATCAGCTCTCTGGCGTCACTCAAATGGCATAGGCCGCGAGGGCAGCCTTTCCCACTCAGTGCCAGGCCACAGCACACACAACTACACACTAACACACACACATACAATTACATACCCCAGCCAAGAGGCATTTACAAACACATGACCACAGTAAATAAAAACTGGTCTCGGATCATCTCCAACATCTAGGCTATAGTTCCAAAGCCCTCGGCTTTTGGTACACAACCAGTTTCCCTAAATCAATTCCCACAAGAGTGTCTGGATGAGCTATAACAGCACCATGGGGGTTTGAAATAGCCCTGGGGGGCCGGTTGCATAAAAGTTAGTCAGCTAAATTTTTCTTTCAGACTGGTCAGTTTTTTCAAATTCAGTTACATAAAAATGTATATTAGTCTAAGCTAAATACAAAAAATAAAACAGATTTCTCTTGGCTGACTGCTAGTTGGTCAGACTAGCTCTTAAGACACCTTCTTAACATGAAGGCTAAGTTTATGCAACTGACCCCAGGATGAGGGCAGGAAGAGGAAAAACTGAGCTTTATGTAAAGCACGGCCGAGGCGACCAGGCAGCTGATAAGCTGCATTTGAATTGGCTCACAAACACCTGAAGGACAAAATATGAGTTACAGTAAAGAGAGAGAGAGGAAGAGAGAGAACGCATCATGCTGCATCATGATGAAAGGTACTCCATCAGACACTGACAGACTTGCTGATCCAGTAGCAACCAAATTCCTGTTAGTTACACAACACCACTTAACAACTCAACAAAACTCACAGCAGGATCTACTGCTCTCTCACTGCGCTGTACAAGATATTCTCACTGGGTAAACGAGTAAGCCTGTATCAAATAGAGGTGTGTGTGTGTGTGCGTGTGTTGAATACTTACAGGACTTTAAGCTGATGGAGGCCAGACAGAGCCTCTGGGTGGATGAATGCAAGGTCATTACCAGCCAAACGTCTACAAAGAGAGAAAGAGAGATGCTTCATTTCAGCTAGACTGCAAAAATGTGACATATTCTGATGGAAAGCTGGACAAAGGGTGTCAAAGGGAGTGAAAGCGAAGTTATGAGTGAGAAGGAACTGTGAAGAAAGAGTGGCTGGATAAGCTAGTGTAAAGTATGGAGAAACACACGTTTTTACCTTCACTAAGCACCACATTAAGACCATGTGTCCACCAAAGCATTTTTAGCAGCTGAAAGCACCAGAAGCTGTGCTGGAAAAGCCTAGCCGTGAGTACTTGAGAACGCTTCTCTGTTTTCAGCTGAGGAGCTTTGTTTGCTGTGGTATTACGGAATATCTGCTAAAGTGGTATGGCAGATGCATCGTGAATTAAATGTTTCTCCAAGCATTATTTTCGTAATTTTGTGGTAGTCTGGGGAATTCCATCTGGGGAAGACACGAATGCTCGGAGACAAACAATATTAACCTCTCCATTGTTACTCAGTCTTAGTACAAGCCGGGTGTGTGATGGTTGGTTGGTGTGCTATTAGTCCCGCCCCTTCATCATGATTGGTTGGCTGACTAAAAAGAGACAGTGGTGAGTGCTGCGTTTTAATTCTCTTTCTGCGGTGTGAAACGAGTGCTCAGCACCTCACATCTGGTTTTCCCTTTGAAAACAACTGAAAATACACACACACAAAAAAATCTCTTTGGTGGCACGCAGGTCACTGACCAATCTTTATTGCTTTTCTCTTTTTAATAGTTGGTAATAGTTTAAATTAAATAAAACAAATTTAAGAAAACTATTTCTCAAGGTGGAACAACATTGTCGCTTTGTCACTTAGTTAGCAATATACTAAATACACAAATATACTATCAATACACATATACAAAATAATAATTATACATTGATAATGACAGTTTTTGAGAACAGCATATTGATTTCAAGTATCATGTGAGATTGAAGATTGGAGAAAATTCAGCTTTGCTAGTACAGGAATTAATTGTATTTAAAAAAAATATAATAAAATAGAAAAGAGCTGTAATAATATTTCACAATATTATTATTATTATTTTTTTTTTTTTTACAGAAAGCATTTTGTAATGCTTGTCCAAATTAGCAAGGTAACTAAGCAGGGCATAGTTTAGCAAAGAGTCAACTGCTTGGAACCCATGAACAGCCGACAGGCTTAGTGCGGGAGAACAATATATACAGCAGCTGATATCTGCGGTGCTGACAGTAGTGTGTTTGATAAGCGCTGCTCTCTCCTGAAGTGCTAACTTGCTCTTTGTTGGAAAAAGCCTTCCAGACTGGGCAGCACAAATACCTAAGGATGTGTCAGAATGTAATGGCTGGAATGAATGTGCTGTGGAGTTGATGAGCTCTGATTGTACAGATATGTTTAGGACACCTTCTATTCAGAGAGAATCAAGTGGACATCTTGAGTCTGAATTTCACATGGCGTGTAAAGGCATGTACACAGGTTAAGCTGTACGGCACAATACATGCTAGGATGTAAACTGTTTGCATACATGCATTTTTTAATGCCGTTATTGGCGTGAGAGAGTGTTTGTGTGCGGAAAGGTAGGCAAAGGGTCCACATAACTTCACCAAATCAGGCCTGAGAGATAAACACCACATTTATCACCCACTGAAACCGGAGTCAGAGAGCTCTCTCACACTCTTCTAACACTCTTATTATCTCTCTCTCTATCTGTTAGGAGCAGAAATAGGCCACAGCGTTTCAGAAAGAACAGAAAGTCTTCCATTTGGCCCTCTCATCACAGGAAGTGCTGGACTGCACAAATTTATCTAGATGTTTACAGCATCAGGATGTTAATTGCCCCATGGTGGCCTTTAGATGCATGTCTGAAATAAATCAAATCTAAAATATCACACACAAACAAAACATTTAAATTGTGATTATTTCAATGCAAAAAAAAAAAAAACACCTAGCAATGTCCTTTCTCATTATAGCACCACCTGTGTGTGGAAGTTAACAATCTGAGAGAAAAGTCTTCAACAAGGTCTTCTGGCAATGTCAAACTACACTAAGTAATTTTGTTTTTGTTACAGAATTTTCCATGACTATCATCTAGACCTATTTTCCTATTGACAGATTTGAAAGCTGCAACAAACCGTTGTGAAGGAACAAGCAAACAAAATGACAAACAAAACAAAATCAAAAGACAGCACAAGAAAACAAAAAGTAAAGCAAAACAAAACAAAAATCAAAAGACTACACAACAAAACAAAAATCAAAAAACAAAACTAAAAACTAAATCAAAAGACTACACAAAAAAAAAAAAAAATCAAGACTACACACAAAAAAAAATCAAAAGACTACACAACAAAACAAAAATCAAAAAACAAAATCAAAAGACTACACAACAAAAAAAACAAAACAAAAATCAAAAGACTACACAAAACAAAAATCAAAAAACAAAAAAATCAAAAGAATACACAACAAAACAAAAATCAAAAAACAAAACAAAAACAAAATCAAAAGACTACACAACAAAAATAAAACAACAACAAAAAAAAATCGAAAAACAAAATCAAAAGACTACACAACAAAACAAAAATCAAAAAACAAAACAAAAAACAAAATTAAAAGACTACACAACAAAACAAACAATAAAACAAAAATCAAAAGACTACACAAAACAAAAATCAAAAAACTAAACAAAAACAAAATCAAAAGACTACACCACAAAAAAAATCAATAAATAAAAAATCGAAAGACTACACAACAAAACAAAAATCAAAAAACAAAACGAAAAAACAAAATCAAAAGACTACACAACAAAACAAAACAAAAATCAAAAGACTACACAACAAAACAAAAAATAAAGCAAAACAAAACAAAAATGGATGTGAAATTGAGCCCATTGAGCAACTGCTGGTAGGTTGAATAAAGGATTTCTGGAGAAAAAAAAAAGAAAGAAAAAAAAGAAATGATGCAATGATGCAAAATGATGCACCTTTTTGGGGTAAATTTTTTTTTCTACTTTTTACAGTCATCTTTCTCTCAACCACACCCTTACATTCTTCATAATAGCAAAGTATATATGTGGATAACACCATGGCTCCATAATTCACCTGCAGACCTGGAGAAAGACAAACAAGCAGAAAAAGGAAAAGAGTGGGGAAAAACAACGAGACTCTGGATAATACAACTGGAATTATGATGGTGAGGACATGACAGGGGCGGCTTATCAGTCCACAGGATCATAGGGGTTCAGCTTCTAAGTGTTGAAATATTGCCACACACAAGGAGACGGATGGAGGGAGAAAACATAGGGAGAGATAAAGAAGACTGCTGGGACTCTAAAAAGTTAAAATTACGAACCGTCACACGGCCTTTAACAGAATATCTGTCTCTCTACAACCGCGACACGAACCCCAAATTACAAAATCAACTGCTGTCCAACGGCGTTCTTGTTTACTGTACATCAACACATTTGTTGTGGCACACCAGTGCGGTTGAGTTAGCCTGCAGGAAACAGAGACGTTTTCTCAATCCACGTCTCTCTCTCTCTCTCTCTACATCGTTCGGGTTTGGCTTGATCTCAAAGCCACCAGATTTGGCCAGGCTTCCATGGGTGGATTCTTAAGCACACACTCATCGTCACTACTCAGCAGTCTAATGCATTGAGAGGGGAGATGTCACCCCTGATCTTTATTTGTCTGGAACTAATCTAAGTCTCATTCTGTGGTCAGCGTGTTGCCAAAGCTGTGTAGCGCTACTCCGGCGTGTTGCTTTAGTAACCACTTCAGTGAGCAAGGCAACTGTCACGTGACCTTCTGAAGAGTTCAGCCAAGACAGAATTACCTATAACAAATTACAAATGACCTAATAAGGCGAATAAATGCAATATATTCAATATGGCATTGTCAGATTTTCCTACTGTATTGTTTAGGACACATCCAGTGAGGCTGGTTTCAGATTGGTCCAAGTGACATCATCTGGAAACCACAGACTCTGATGATGATTTTTTTTCCCAGGTCAAGAGCTTTAATGGTACACTTTAATATAAGTTTAAAACATGTACTTTCAGTTTAGAACTACATTAATTAAAAATAATTGCCGTCTTTGCAACTGTACTGTAGGTCACTGTAGAAAATGTCTTTACATCTCATCATAAAGCAACTGGCATACATAATACAAAATGATGAGATTTTATAACAGATTACAAAATGTTTTACACAAATTCATGAGAAAACCATAAGTGGACCTTTAAAGAGATTATTACAGGTTATTCTAAACCTGTATTTTTTTCTTTCAGCTGTTGAACACAAAATATATTTTTTAATAGAAGAAAGAAACTCATATAGGTTATAAACAAGTGAAGGGTGAGTAAATGATGAAATCATGAATCATTTTTGGATTAACTATTTCTTTAAATACAAGAAAATCAGACACAATCTCTGGCATACTCACACATACAAAACTTATCAAGCCAGAGACACACACAAATCTAGGGAGGATTAATATTTGACAGCTCTGTATCTGTCAGTGGGGGTGGATATGTTTGAAGAGAGAGGAGTGTGTGGTTATGATAGAAGACTGCGTGACTCTGAGGCAGAGAATGGCTCTCCACTGTGCTGTCGCAGGTCACACACACACAAGCACATCACTGCTGATGCAGGGTCAGGGTAATGTAAAATATGTGCTCTGCTTACGGTGATCTTTTATGCCTTCACCTCTACATGAGAACTACTTTTGAAAGGCAATATCTGACAGCTTATTTCTGGACACCCACACTTTTATACATAGCACTTTGCATGCTCCACATGAACTCCGTCTCTTCATTTCTGAGTTTGTGTCACTTCAACATGGATTTAGAAATGTAAAATCTGTCAACAAACACTTATTACAACAGAAAAGCTTAAACGACTCTAACTAAAACACAATAAAAACATGATAACATAATAAAAACCATGATTTTTGAAAATGAAAAAAAAAAAAAAAAAAAAAAAATTTTTTAGTTATTTTAGCTTAAAGTTTATTTTAATTAGTAAAAGTAGTAAAAATTCAAATTACAAATTTTGTTGACTACTATATAGTGATATAAATTTTGGCCCAAATTGCACAGCATTAAGATTTTATTCATTTTTAATCATTTATCAGATATATTTGGCATAGATTTTATTTATTTTTTTATTAAAATTTCATTCAAATTTGCTTTAAAAAAATATTGGGATTTTGATTCTGCGAGGCACTTTCTTTTGACATTATTAGTCATTTCAACAAAACCTTTTCTTTTGAAGGATTATAAATATTTTACTAAGTATTCTTTCCTCTTTATCTATGGATATAGGCTACTTGAAGATCTTGCGATATAAATGTAGCTGCTGAGTGGTTACAACAGTCCAGGATGTGTTTGAAAATAAATTTAAGCCCAGAAAGTGAACTCCTGACCCTCATGATTAACCACACCCATTGTGACCACTGAACCGTGAGCAACCTGACAAAGAGCATCTGGCACAATACAGTGCCGTACAGGTCCCGGAGACCTCACGCACCCCCCACCCCATTCCCAGATAGCACACGCTTCTGAAAACTCCAGTTGTCACGGAAACCATTGTTTTGCTCTCCTTCTTCCTGCCATGCATTCCTTCTCACAATGCGTTGAAAAGCAAATTGGCCTTTGACAAAGCGCTGGAGGACTGTTTGGGAACGAGAGCTGAGGAGACTGGAGTGGATGAAAGACACACAGGGGTAAGAAAACACACTCCAGTCAAACAAATAAAAAAAAAAGGAAAAGAGAGGAAAAGAGTGAACAGCGAGGGGGAGCAGACTTTGGGAGATGGTCATTTCAGCAGTCTGGAAGCACAGGTACCTGATATCACTTAGATGTTATCTGCCCTTCCCACAGATGGGCAGACACGGTATGAGCGAAGGAGTACAGAAAAGATCAGTCACACCCAATGAGACTTAGAACTTACTTCAGACATACAGATACAGCCACTCCAAACCTGTCTGAAACAGCACGTGTCTGTTCCTTTAACGTCATTAACATGCCTTCAAAAGCCATCATGAGATGCTCTGACTAATAGTACTTTGTAAGCTACGAGACTGTTCCAGATGTGCAGCACGGCACGGATGGTGCTGTGGGTGGCCGAATCTGCTCCACGCTTATTCATGCACTTTTATTTGAAGGGAACTTTCAAGATCTCTTAAGAGAGATCAGTCAATAACCATTTCAACTGAAGGTCTAATAGCCAGTGTGTAGCTTGTTTGTCTCTAAATTATTTGATCTTTATTTATTATAAATAATACACATTATTTCGTGCCAGAATTGAATATGGCTTAATTGACTCTTCATAGGTTGTTTGATTGACGGGCAATCTGACCAATCATTAACGCAGAATCTGCAATTTTTGTCCAACACACAAACCAGACAGGAGAGCAGATTAACGTGAATGTCAATACAATGTGTGTATCCTTCCATGGTTGTGGAATGTTTATTTTGTGCTATATGCTGCTATGTGCCACTTAAACTGTGGAGCTATAGCATCTGTCCCGACACATTAAACAGCCACAAAATGGTATTTAGCGTTTGAAAAAAATATATAAAATTTGAAAGTGGAGACTTTGTTTCTAACCGAAAGTAACCTGCGTTGTCTTTTATGTTGGTGCATCTGTTTTCTTTTTGCTCCATAATGCAACTAAACGGGCCAGGTCTTTGTGAAGGGTTAATTCATGTTGTATTTGAATTAGTGCTGTTATACTGAATATTCACCTCAGTGAATGAGCCCTGAAGCCTCACATAACAGCACTAAAGCATTTACAGTGATTGTAGAGTCAAAGTGTCTGAAACGTGTACTGTACATTTTCAATGAGCAACACTGTTTAGCAAAATTGAATTCATGAAAATGGACAGTGACACAATGTGGCGGCTAGCAAAAGAAGTGAAGACAATGGAGCTCACATAATCCAACAAGCTGACACTGAGACCAGCTTTGATTTAATGGATGCCATGTGGTTTGAGCTTTAAAGTTGTTTCTGCAGTTCTATAAACATTTCAAAATCTCAAAATAGACAAGAATATTTGAGAACAATAACCAAAAGATCATCTCAAATCATCGTGAGGATGTTCCATACAATGACGGTGTTTGCAAAAAGTGTTAAACATATATAAGAAAAAGAAAACAGAGCATGAGGGAAGAAATAGTGAAAGAGAGAGAAAACAGAAGTCATCCTCACAGTTCTTCCAGATAGGGCAGGTTTCTGAAGACGTTAGCAGGCAGCTCAGTGATGTTGTTCATGCTGATGTCCCTATGGAAACAAGAACAAATGCTGGTAGTCAGCGGTTGAGCGGTACGTTTTCTATAGGTTAACACAACATAAACAATGTACATGTGCTGTTTGGATGCATTTCTGTTTGGATTTTTATTTTCTGGTTCACATTGTTTACACTGACTGCTTCACCATTTTACATGGAAGAGAATTATGGATGATTTCATACCGTGATTTGGATTTGAGATGACTTACCAACATAACTAAAACTCACCATGTGCAGACATTCATTTTAAACAGAGCTTCCTAGTTTCTAGATTCCATGCTCATATCATGTTTTATTCAAAGGTGCTTCCTCCCCAAACCAAAAAAAACATTTTTAAAAATACAGTAGGCATGTCAAACAGCATCTAAAAAGGATCCTCACCAAAAAATTAAGCACATTATTATAGTATATTAAATGCGTTTGTAAACTACATGTAAATTCTAGCAACCAACTCCAAATAGAACTATTCAAAATCTTGTCATGAGGCAACTTACAGTATTTCAATTTGACAAATTTCTTTGAGCGGTCCCTCCCACAGCCGATGTTCATGCTTTACAAGTTCAAACAGAGATCTGTATGTCTCTGACGACTGATAAGGCCTGAATCCAGATCAGACAGCGAGATCAAGCATCACGCAACAGTAATAGAAGAAAGCAAAGTGTATTTGATGTCATCACCACTGCACTATGGTGATTTACCTCTCATCGTGCAAGTATGACATCAGAGGCTTACACGTGTTTGGCTAGGGGATGATGGTTTGAAAAGTAGGAAATGTCCGCCTAAAAATCCTTTTCAACTTAAACATACATACTCTGCCTCTTTACCTCACATCCTTACTACTGGCACACAACTCGATACATTTTGACCCCTTTTTTTGACTGCAGTGATTTCTTTAGAATGTATGGTTTTTACGAAAGAGTTATTGAGCATTTTTACAAACTTGATCATCATGAAATCTAATTTTCCGATTTATTTCTAATGAGGTGGATCAAACCCGAATTTATTTACACAGAAACTATATAAACAATCTGACTCCTGTCAGATTTCTAACAAAAAGTGCTTTTTGTGTGTATGTCACTGTCCACATGTTGCTACAAAAAAGTCTTTATACAGCAAAGATGACTTGACAAATAGGTTCATTTTCTGTTAAATTGGCAAATTGTTAACGGTGACCAGAGGTTACTTTTTTTTTTTTCTTATTATACAAGTTGAGTTAAGGATGGCAAACAAAAAAAAATTCTTAAGGTTTTCCCTCATTCTCTTTTTTCTTCTCTTATTTCTATAAAACTATCTATGTCCCTCCTTTTCTCCCTAAGGCTCCGAAGCTCTGAGCATAGAGAAAAAGAAAGAGAGAGAGAGAGAGAGAGAGCGGAGGCTGTCAAGGAGACGGAGAGATAGCATGTAGCAGCATGACAAAAATGCAGGCAGTACACAAAGTGTTTTCCTCTATCTTTCTCTTTTCCATTTGGACTGAAAGGTGAAGTGTGTGGGCAGCTAGAAAAGCAAATGGTAGATCCGCAGCGAGAGAGGTCAGAACACTGACCTTAAAACACCCGCAGTTCGAGACGCCACAACACAAACTAGCAGAGAGGAAATGAGAACCAGTGCATGTAAATCATAATAAGTGTGTTTTTATGTGACATTCTACTTGTTATACATCACAGTCCTTTTGTTTATTTATTCTTCCGTATTCCAGCCAGAATTGTGTGTGCGTGATTCACTCTTTGTTCTGGAGGAGATGCACTTTTTTTTTTAGCTCAGGCTGAGATCTTGATTAGAAATCTATTATATGCGGCTTAAAAAGCTGGGCTGAAAACAGTAGACATTGAGACTGTGTTCGATGGAGCCCAACAAACATGCTACAATAGCTAATGAGGCACATCTCCAACCCTGAAGGAAGAGAAAAACAAGGGGATGATATCGTCCACCATCTTGGATTTCAATGCAAGGGCTGTCTTGGGTCTTGAAAGCGTATATATTAGGGCCCCTGGCCACACTGTGTATCAGATTACCCCCCCAATCACACACACCGAAAGGGGCCTCCTTATCCCCCCTGCAGCTATGACCTTCCATCGCTCAGCTATCTTTTTTTGTTTTTTTGGGGGGGATCCGCAGGTTACCTGCCCTATCCAATTACCCTTCAGGCTGCTTTCATTGGACCACGCACCACCAGAAAACTCCTCCGTCTCCTCTCATTCCTTATCACTCGCTTTTTCTCTCTCTTTTTCCCCCTTGGTGGTGTCCCTGGGCCCCTATTTGTGCAGCGGTCCCGGTGGTCCTCTGGATACATTATGTATTACTGACAGTCCTGTTCCTCCTGCACTCACACACACACACACACACACACTCCTCTACGCCCGCAGCCTTTCGACCTGCTGCAAACTCTCTCAGTCGTTTGGCTGAGGTGCTTGGGAGCTGGATGAGAAAGAGAGAGAGAGAGAGAGAGAGAGAGAGAAGACTATGTGTATGTGTGTTTGGGTCTGTGAATGTGATCTCTATCCCCGAGTAGCAGGTTTCCTCATTAGGGGCCAGGGGCCGCACTGCAGTGACAAAGACAGGGACAGAGACAGAGGCCTACTGGAGCCGTTACCGGAGGAAACCCTATCCTATAAGACTGATAACGTGTGCTATTAAAGAGTGTGTGCATTCGTGACTGTGTGAGACCAGTTCTACTGAATTTATGCTATGTTTAAATAAAGTATAATCATTAACCTAAAAAGAATCGCAAAAGTGTTCCGTCTCATTTATATGGTACCAAACTGAATTGCAAAAAGTCTCAAACTTCTGTTTAGTTCTATTTACAAATTACAACTTTACAATTAAAACTTAAGTTATTACCAGCTAATCCTGTTGGCTATTGTAAAGGTAAAATCCTGCAACATGCTCAAACAGTTGACGATTTCAGCTTGCAAAGGCAGAAACAATTTTGGCATTGTCATTAAAAAACTAACCCGACGACTACAAATAAGGACCACCCTAAGTGCTACAGATGGAGCGTGACTGAATGGAAAATGCATACTACAAACATGGAAGGAAGAAGAAAAGCCTTGTTTTAGGAGAGCTCAGGAACATGTCAAGTCTCAACAGAGCACTGTAGATTTTCTGCCTGTCAGTAAGAGTAACAAAAATAGAGCAGGAAAGAGACAGAAGCCTAGTTAAACTAATGCTATAGGACAGAGAACATTGATTTATGAATGACAGCCTTATTTTCTATGAGGATAGAGTCATTCCCTTTTTCTAAAACAACATTTATTCTTCCACAGCTTAACGTTGGACGCTCTCTCTTAATCACTCTGAAAGAAGCACAACAAGCCTGCTTGTCTTTGACTGAACACACTCAGAGGCAAAGTCATAAACCTTTACAAATTTGCATGTGATATCTTAGAAACCTGTGCATATTCAGTAACTTACACGCAAACCAGTTTAACGTGCAGTTTTCAAATAATTATGGAGAACAGCGTTATAGCCAAACACGCATCCAGACTGTAGACTTGCATGCTTTCTTGTGATGCTGTACACAGCATTGTGTCTACTGCAACCTAGAACACAGGAATGCAATTCAATCTATGATTTTTTTTTGCAGTGATTTCATTTAAGGATCTGATAACCAACATGGATAATTTAAAAACATGCTGTTTTGTACAATTAGAACTAATCAGTTTTTGCAATATATATATAATGCAAGATGAGCTTGACAAGACATCTATAATGTTACAAAAACTGTGCATCAGTAAATGAATATATTAAACCAACGTTTTAAATAGAAAAGTGTTTTAAATTGTAAAATTTTTCAATATTTCACAATATTACAGTTTTATTTTTGGCTTGGTGGGCATCCAAGATGTCTTAAAAAAAAAATTGCACACGTATGTAAAAATATTCATTATTTATCCAATACTCTTCAGTTTATCGATGCAATTAATACTTTAACAATTATTTAATCCGACACACATAGATTTATATACAAATACTTATTCTTAGGTAATGCATATTACTAAATGCAGTGCTATTTTGGGGTTTATTCTTTACAGAAATAAATATTGTGAAGTTTTTGCAAATAAACTAATTTCGAGTAGGAGCGGATTCGAGTAATCCCCTTCTACCCACTATAAATAGCCCGTCCTTTTTCCTTCCACAACCAGCCTTTTACGCGCATTCTTCGGGATCGCACGACACATTCTCTCCACGCTACCTCCACAAAAGACCAGATTCCAAGGCTGCCTTTCAACTTCCTTCTACCGGTCGAGC
>JAUCMU010000125.1:13369288-13388742 GCA_032275025.1 Enteromius treurensis | reverse complement strand
TGTTTACTTTTTAATTATTTGAGTTTTCCATGGTTGTTGACATTTCTGTCTTAATAACTGAGGGGATTATGATCAGAAGAAGGTTAAGTTTAAAATAAAAATGTTGAAATAATATATTTTTCTCCTGGTCCTTATTTTAAATGGGTCATAAAAATATCAATGATTATCGATATCGACCGATATGAAACACTGATATCGTGATACAGTTTTTAGCCATGTCGCTCAGCCCTAATATAATATATAAATATAACTATATACATTAACATGTAAATATACATAATAAATATGCACAGTACACATACATATATTAGTTTATGTAAAAAAAAAAAGTATTTTGGATGTGATTAATCGTTTGTCAGAACTAAATTTGAATATCAATCAATCAGTAATAATCTCATCAATAAATGCTAATTAAAAATAAACCAGTGATCATTGTTGCAAACATCTGCAACAATGATAATAATTAGAAATGTTACTTGAGCATCAAATCAGCATTGACAATAAAGATCTCTTCTTTTTATGCCAGCGTTACAAAACCTTTAAAAGTATCTGTATGGCATCAAATTAAATAACTAATAATAATAATTAAAAAAAAAAACTCTGGTGAGAAGGAAACATTCTTCCACTAAAGAAAGATAAGCTATCCTTATACTAGCCAATATCTGACATTAATCAGCTGATATCTCAACAGCTTAAAATAACAGTTGTTTTAATACAGCATCAGCAAGGTCAAATTACCATGTGACTGCTAAAGTTTGGCAGCTAGTGCTGTCCAGATGTCTCTGACAACATCACCTAAATGCAAGTTGCCTCCCATAAGGGGTTTGACACTGACAAAATATTAGAAAACACACGCGTCTCATGGCCAGCAAGTTCTTTTCCACAGTAATCCAACTCAAACTGGTCCCCGAGTTCGCTCTCTTTCTCTCTGAAGAGGTGAGCTGGGCTGGACGGAAGCTTGATGGGAACGAAACCCAAATAAAACCAGTTTTCTGGGAAACAATTTCACATTCCAGTGAGACCAGAGAGACTTCCCACCTTCCAGTAAGAGTGTGTGTACAGACCTGTCTGTGGCTGCACCTATTTGCGTGTCTGTGTGTGTTGTGACACTAAGAGACAGAATGTGTGTGTGTCTCAGTGCTTTCCCAGCTCATCTCACTCAGTGTACCCCTCTGTTTATCATTCGGCTCATCTCTCTCCCTCTGTTTCTCTCTCCATCCTTCCCCTTCATTCCTTTCCACTGATCTCAGATCCTCATCCTGTCATTTGTCTGGTGTCCATTAGAAAAAGAAGATGTGATGGGAGACAGGCGTTTCTAACGTAGCAGATGGCCTTCTTCAAGGCTCCATCAGGAAGCTCGCATTAAACAAACCCATTAACTGCCAAGGCAACCTGTCTGCATCCCAACAACACCATTGACCATGAACGATCTCTAAATAATCACATGGCCATCTCTGTGAGCGTCCACAACCTTTCGCTTCTGGAGGACGGAGATGAACTCGAGCGTGTGAATGGAGTGAGTCGAAGGGAGTGTCCGGCTGTCCTCGGCTGGTTTAGAGACAGTGAATCAGACTGGCTTTGACTAGAATTCAGCACTTCAATAAATTACAGAGGGACCTCTTCTCTACCTTACTAGCCCACACTCTGTCCTGCCTTCCCTAAGCATACTTTAGAAACGTGAAAATTACTAAGTAACTTCATAAATATTCACAAGTCAGGCTTTCACCAGAGGTCATTAGTTAATGTACATTACGTTCAAATTATGAATGCCATGAAAATTTGATTAATGTAGCTGAATGTTTATAAAATGCACAAATGTTTGTTAAGGACTAATAAATGTTCCTTAAAGTCAAACCAATATACAGTACCCTTCAAGAATGTTTTAAAATGGAATGAATGCTTTAATTCAGCAAGGATACCTTAGTTATTCATACAGATTTTTATTTCAAATACATGTTTTTTAACAGGAGGATTCTTAAAATGTATTAAGGTTCCTGTAAAATTATTAAGCAGCACAAAATGATCATTAAAAATGCTACCGGAGCACATTAGAATGATTGCTCCAGGATCATAAGATACTAAAGGCTGGAATAATGGCTACTACTGTAAAATTGGAGCTTCACCATCACAGGAATTTACATTCTGAAATATATGAATATATTATGTAACATGTATTTGTAATAACTTTGCTCAATTTGGCCATTTTTTAAATTGAATTTTATTGAAATGTAAATGTACCTCAATGGTTTTAACCTAATAAAAAAAAAGGACAAGACAAAGTTCTGACATTACTCTTTCTCTTTTTCTCTCTCTCTCTCTCCATCTTTCACACACACACGTTGGTTTTTGTGATTTATGGGGACTCCCCATAGACGTAATGGTTTTTATACTGTACAAACTGTATGTGGTATTGTCCTACACTGACACCTAAACCTACCCCTTACAGGAAACTGTGCATTTTTAGATTTTCAAAAAAAAAACACCATTTAGTATGTTTTTTAAGCCTTTTAAATTACAGGGACACTGAAAATGTCCTCATAAAACACCTACATATTGTAATACCTATGTCATACCCATGTCATTGTACAAATTTGTGTCCTCATAAACCACATAAACCACACACACAATATTGCAAACCCTTAGCAATGCAAGATGTAGCATAAATGGCTTAAATATGACATGCCACACAGACAGGGAGACAGCAGAGGTTTTCGAAATGAGGAAGAAAATTATGAACTGGGAATAACTGTTTATTTTACTGCCCGCTAGACATAATGTATCATCAGCTCAGTTTAAATAAATTCAACACATTCTGCTTTTCTGTCTCTCTCACACTCATAAACACACACAAATTGTTGGCAGGAGGCAGCGCGTGGACAGATGCAGGGGACCCAAGGGGGTCATCTCTAGGTCAGGAAGTGTGCGGCTGTGGAGCGATGATGGACCCTGCGACCTCACGCACATGGGCATAGAGGAAATGCCAGCCAAGTGGCACCACGCAAGGACCACACACGTTCAAATCTGCGGCGAGGAGGAAAGGTGCCATGTTAAACACTCCTTACTGGAAGAGTTGGACAGAGAAGACATTCACACTTCTTCGGAGATCACAACACAAGCAAACCTTGGATTAGAGCTCATCTCCGGTCCCACTCCTACTTGGGACTACTTGTCAGTCCACTAATCCAGTCCTCATAGTTCCTCACAGCAGAACGGACATTTGGTGGATATTTTCTCCACATGGGACGAAGTCCTCGGAACAAGGGCATGGCCAATAAGGCTTGATTTGAGGTCTGAGTGCTGCATGTGTAAACACTCGCAATGCTTTAAGAAACTCTGGCAGCCTAACAGTCTCTCTCTTTGTCCCACACCCACCATTTCTGAGTGAGAGAAAAGCTCTTACGTGTCTCTCTAATCATCATGAGCCATCGTTCATGCTCATCAAAAATAGAGGGAAGAAAAAGCAAACCAAAAGCACCAAAAAGGGAACGATACATGGTGACAGACAGATACTATTTGGTATGAGAATCAATTTTCTGTACAATTTAATAGTTTTTTTTACTTTTTGTAAAGAATAAATATTTGGTGAAATAAAGTGTGATTTCACTAATAAACAATATTTTACTAAACTAAAACAACAGTGAAACTTTAAATTAGGAAACTCAAGTTAAGTAGGTGTTTGTAATAATTATGCCATGCAGATTTAATTTAATCCAATATCTGGCCTTGACTGAGTGCTTTAATATTCATAAAATTACTGACAAACTACATAATGGACATCTTTATCTACACAACGTCACATCAACAACCAGTCAGTAACTACACTGATTTAGCTTTCACTGTCAGTTGTATGTGTTTGCTTTACTAAAATAAAAATAAAAGTGTTCAGGTAATTTGTACTGGAATCAGACTACATGATTGCATTGTATGTTTTCAATTCACTGGCGAGGACTGGCTGATAAGAGTCATTTATTCTATAACCGGGCTACACTGTCCATGGAGTAGTCTTATCAGTCTTAAGCAATGGTATTTTAGTACATTTGAAAACGGTTAATGGTTTACACTTGGAACGAACCCTAAATTTTATTGTAGTAAGTTTAATCTTTGGGACTCGAACTGGATACGCAATGTTGTTCTTGAAAAAAGGCGGTCACAGACATTCATGAGGCTTCACCTATAACGGCTGAGAGAGTCGTTGCCAGAACGCTGAACACAGAGGGCCCTCTTCTCCTCCAGAGCTCTTCTCATGACCTGTGTGTGTGTGTGTGTGTGCAGGTATGACTGAAGGCTGCCTGTGTTCATGTACATAAAACAGCCTTTATCCTGAACTATCCCAATTTCCCTCATAACATCAGAGCTATAAATCATTTGTGCAGCAATGAGGCATACAAACCTTCTTCAGGTGCAGCACTGCACTAGAGCAACTACAACACAATTATCACAACAGTAATTTTATCTGACAGATTCAATGAAACTGTGTAAATTTTCTCTGGTCGCGTACTCTGAAAAATCTAAATACAAAAAAGAGCATTGACAAACTTTTATCCTCCACTTCACATTTAATCTCCCATTCTAAGTGCATTACCTCGCCAGTCACTTTCTGTCACGTACCCCCTGACTGCACAGAAACGGTATTGTCTTCAGAGGTGAATGTGAAAAAAAAAGCATGCACTAATCGCTCTATACATTCAGACAGGGAAAGGTGTGGAAAAATGGTGCAGCCGGTTCCATCTGACTGAGCTTGAAGACATGCAACCCTTCCCACAGCCTTTAAGATGGAAAAGAACATGGCGTCTCTGTTTTGTTAATGGGACACAAAGGCACATTCCAGCTCCTCAATGCTGAGGGGCTTTCTGAGGCTGAGACAAGAGTGGGCTAATGGCGTGTGGACAGACGGTTAAGGGGGGATACCCCCACTGCACTAAGCCAGTGCACACACTCACATATACACAAGGGAAATTCATTCAGCCAGCAAGGGGACACCAAAAAATAGGCAAGGTAGACCGAAAAGTAGAAAGGGTCAAAAGTAAAGGAGTCACGTGCTGGACTATGAAGGACATGCCACTGAATCATAAAAAAAGACATTCTTACTGGATAAGAACAAACAAGTGAGTGAGGAAGTGAAATTCCAAAAATATTTGTATTATTTTTGTCAGTAACAAGGCTACTCTATGGCGATAAATTAAATAACAAGATTTAAACTCAAAATTAAAATATTTGTAGCAATAGCCAAAAATACATTGTATGGGTCACAATTATTTTTGATGCCAAAACACATTAAGATATTAAGTACAGGATATTATGAGTATTAGGATATTTTGTTCTATGAAGATATTTAGTAAAATTCCTACTGTAAATATACAACTTTGAAGGTGATTTTCTCAGTATTTAGATTTTTCTGCACCCTTAGATACAACCAACTGAAAGTTTGATATCTCGGCCAAATATTGTCCTATCCCAGCAAAACAATGGAAAGCTCATTTAGCTTTCTCAATCATAAATCTCAATTTTGAAAAGAAATTGACACTTATGACTGGTTTTGTGGTCCAAGGTCACATATAAGGCATCTTGCACTGATAAAGGTTCTGGTTCTGGCATTGATAGTTCCATAAGGAACCTTTAACGTCCATGGAACCTTTCCATTAAACCTTTCAGTTCTTTAAAAAAAAATTAATGTGTGAAGATCGATGTAAAGGACCTTTTCCACACATAAGTAACAATAAAGAACCTTTATTTTTGAGGCAAAAATTCTAAAGAAATTCAAGAGATATTTTTTTCAAAACATCAATTACACACATCTCGCCCTCCCCCTATACAACATAACAGACACATGTTTATGAGGTGCTTGTTAAAACACTACCAAGGCCATTTGATCGAAAGCAGAGTGTAATAAGCTATGAACCACTTGCAGTGGGAGTTAAGTATATGGTTACATCCGCCCATACAGCAAAGTCAAGGTCAAAGTTTCCCTGGTGTGGAGCGATACTACAGTGCATATTTGTTTCTTAAGCCGGTGCTAAGTCTCTCGCTTGCCCTGCTCCGATACTCCGCCTAAACAGAGTATGATTAACCTGAAGCATTGCGCAACAACCTGTTGAAGTGAGCAAACTATATTAACCCCACAAGACTGAGACCTGCTATCTGGACTGGGAGAATAATGATCAACCAGACTGTGCCTACTCTCTTTCTCTCACACTTTTACACATTTCCCTCCCTTCATTTTTTCAGCCCCTTCGAATGCTAACATATTTTTCTTTGTCACTTTACCAGTTATAAAACTTCAACTCCCTCCCTCTATTGTCCTTTCTCTCGCTAATTCTCCAGCGCCGTTCTCTGCGGGGAGAGACAGTGTGGCGACAGCTGAAGGCAACCCAGAGGACGGACAGAGAGAACTGCCCTACTATTATCAATTACATAAATAAATACCAGAAATGCAGTTAAGCGTGCAGCAGGCCGACGCAGCCGGATGTAGAAATGCGGCTGGAACGGTGGCAGCGCATTTCACAGCTCATGACTATTACCGCACAGACTGACTGACAGATGTCCCGTCATCTGCTCAGCATCACTTGTGGATTGATCGGCAATATGTTTTTTGCAAAAAAAAAAGGAGCTGTGGTAAAACACAAACTGCTGACACTTTCATAGCGTAGCTTTCAGAATAACCAGTATCTCTACTATCATACCATATTCCAATATTCTTTAAAAGTGCATTGAAGCAGATGTAGCGACAAATTGTTTTTTGTAACACAAAGTTTAAAACAAACAAACCAAAAAAACCCGGGAGTGTTAGTATCCAGCTGATGCATATACATGCAGGCCACCTATTTGCATATAATTCGCTGATATCCAAGATGGCCACTAGCACCACTAGTGTTAACTCTGTGGCTTTATTTCTGGCTTTATCGCTTCTCCAGACTGGACTTAGCTTGGCGTTGGGTTACACGCTCCAGCTTGGCAGAGATATTTCGAGAGCCCGGTCAAGCTGTTTTCAAAACGTATGGGCTCCAAGAGAGAGCTGCAGAATAAACACTTGCCTCCAGACGTGCTTCTAAACACTTTGGCAGAAAAGTACCTCACTTAATCACAACAGAGTGAAAACACAATAAATGCTGGTAAAGTGTAATGAGGTGAGGGACGTGATTCACACGCGCCACTGACAGCGGGCTCTGGCTCAGGCCAGCAATAAACCAGCCTTTCTGTACTAAGGCAGATGGAAAAACTTATGGGATAAAAAGAGTCATCAAACTTTGCACAGTTGATGTGAGTGCTCCATTAATACAGACCAAAAGAGTCAGCTTCAACAATTATGGTCCGTTCACACTAAGGATGATCACTAAAACCAGGGTGAGATTTGTAATAAAAGCAGAGAATCTTTCAGTATTTTTAGGCAAGTAAGTGTCGTGTCACTCATGTTTTTAACATGATGGAAAATGTATCAGAACGAGACAGTTAAACCATTGCGTAGCAAAATAATTTGAAGTGTTTTGATTCAGAACGGGACTTCAATGGGCATTCCGCAAACTGTTTGATTCAAAACGGGACTTTATAGCGTGTTTCATGCATAAAAAAAATTCTGCAGATACAGGGATGCATCCAGAGGGGGGAAATCCCGCCATCCTCCCTTAGAAATCGCACTCTGGCTGTAACTATAACTACCAAATTTAAACTAAATTATTTTGATTCTATAACAAGACAGTACCCCAGCGGTAATAATAAGAACTCAGAGAAACGATACTATTAAAATCATTTTCCTGGTGAACAATTAAAAAATGTAATTTACCTGACTTTAAAGGGTTAAGGAACTGAATGTGGCAGATGGCATAACTGCAGCTCATGCTTTTACTAACAAAAAGAATGCATTTATGCGGCCGCTAATATAGTTGAGGTTACAGTTAGCATTCTCTGTGTGAATGTACTTTTAGTCAGAAATGGGAAAAAAAAAACAGCTTGAGAGTAAGCTTAGGCATACTTTGTTTTATTACTGTAGGAGGACGCCTAAATTATCAGCAAATCCATAAAGTAATTAAAAAATAAAGAAAATATAATTGAATTCAGAAAAATATATTAATAGTGCCCGTTATTCCTTCTAAGATTCAGCAACAGAGTGCTGAGAAATACATTTGTGGAAAGCACTATTTATAGAAAAGCACCCCAACTCACCTCAAAATATAAATAGCTGGCACAATATCTACCTTTTATGCTGCATGGGTTTAAAAGGCTTGCTGTATTTAATAATGTATGAGCCGTCCCTCTCTATATCACCAGTTTGGATCACACAGCATTTAGTCTGTTATACTCACACAAAGTACCAAAAGCGGCCCAAGATGGACTTTGAGCTATAAAAGAATCTCAATCTGCCATACTCATTCATGCAAAACACATTAGGCTAAATTTAATAATTTTTCACTTCTAACCTGCAATATTTTGTTACATTTTTGTCTTACTGCTATGCTGTGAATAAAACAGAATGTATGCATGTGTGTTTCTGAGTCACAGTAACAGTTTACTGTCATGTGATATTACATGATCAATGAACTTATTCACTTGATGCCTGGAAACAATTTTAAACTTGTTTCACACAAGTTATTGTTAGTTTACGTAACTGCATAAATTACGTGTCATTATTTAGGGGGATTCCTACATGGTGTTCCTGCAGCGATTCGTTGTAGAAACATATAGGCTAACATGCGTAACATGGACATCACGAGGACAGTTTTGAATAGAGAACCGATCAAACATACATTATGCACTTGTTCCATGCATGCACTTGATTGTTAACCGTTACTGTAGTGACTTACAGGTAATAAGTGAAAGCGCTGAGGCCGGTGGGGACGATGGTCAGTCCTCGTCCAGAGCAGTCCGCTCCTCCGTCTTCATCGCAGCGGCACAGCGGAGAGCATGTGGCCGGAGTGGACTGTCCCTCTCCCGCAGCAGCAGCAGCACAACCCCACAGTCCCAGCATGAGCATCCGAGCGGCCAGCATTGCCATTATTCTCCTCCTTTCGACCCAAAAGCGCTTCCAAGGAAATGCGTGGTGCTTGTTTCGCCAGCAAAGAGATGTTGATAGCTCCTTTAACCTAAGAACAAGTACGATATCAGACTCACGAAAGACTTGGGTTGAATTCGCTGGACTTGATCAGATTTAGACATGATGTGGGCGAGTTAACGGACTAAATTTGAGCCACAACATGTCTTATTGTTGCGAGTGCCCCAAAAGAAACGTTGTGCTACCTGCTTTTCTTTCAGCCATGCTCGCCGTAAATAAGTGCTCTTACCTAATGCCCGCGAACGATAGGCAGATCGGGCCAGTCAGCGGTCATTCTGCGCGGAGTCCCGAGCCTCACACCTCCAAAAACACACAAAATAAACACCTTTAGCTTGGATTCCCGGGTCTAAACAAACGGGGCTCCAGATTGCCCTGATTCGCTAAGCGTCCGCTTCCAGGAAAACACTCACAAAACAGCGACGAAACACGGTTGGTTACAACAGTATTTTCACTCTCTCTCTCTCTCTCTGATTTGTTTCCTGTAGAAAACACGGTCAGCTCTCCGTCGAGCCTCACGTTTCCTCCTCTCTCTCTCTTTCTCTGCAGGACAGCCAGTGAGGTGCTGAATATGTTAATATGGACCTACATATTAATGATTTCTCGACGTCAGATGTATAGTGTGAAACTGGCAGGCAGAAAACATATGAATGTGAAATATATATTAAAAAAAAAAAAAGTTTTATTTACATATGGTGGCAAGAAACATATTTAATAATAATTTCAAAAATAAAAAAAAGAAGCTACAAAAACGTAAAATTACTTAAAAGTACAAGTATTGTTGCAGAATAGTAGGGAAAACAATTGGCATATTGGACATAAATTAATAAAACAACACAATAATTTCTAGATAAAACCTCAATAATTAAAAGCTTTTTATTAACCTGTAGAAACGTTGCTATGGAAAAAAAAAGGTTGAGGTAATTGGGAGAATAAAATAAAATTAGAAAATGCTGTTTGAATTCTGATTTGTTAAATTTCAGAATACCATCCCAAAGCACAACTAATATGTATACAAACACAAGCAGTTATTAACAGTTAAATAGCTATAGAATAGTTAGATTTATGGATTTGGCATGTGTTTTTGTTTTTTGTCAAAGAGATATTCAAGGTACACAGTGCTTGCTTTCCCTGAATCAAACCAATTACCTGTTAGCGCATTTGCTCCTCTGTTTCAGCTACAGAGAAGAAAAGATGCACCAATCCACTGCACTGAGAGCACTACATAACACTGGCCTTCAAATCTGTTCCCAAAAAGCCATTTCTCAAAGCCTTGCAAAAAAAAAAAAAAAAAACATAAAAATGATCCAGCTGCTATATGGGAAAAGATTGAAGATGTGAGAAAAAAAGATAGACAGCCAAATCTTGTATCTAAAACACTTAAAACTTATTTACAAAACTGTTAATAAGTAGTATTAAGTTCTATTTTTATTAATATACATTATCAAGATCATTAGGTAAAATAGGAAAAAAAGAACATTTATATTTATTAACTATTGCTTATGAGAAAAAAACATAAATTCACAGCACATTCAAAAGCTGTATCCCAATAATAATTTTCAGGAGATTACAAAAGCTAGAGCATGTTTATACTTGTAAAAATAGAGATTTTAATAAGAATTAAAAGTCTTCTGTGTAGCGTAAACATTAAAAAATAAAGTTGCTTTGAAAGTGCTTTAAAATATCAGAGGGAACAGAATCTGTAATTCAGTGAAATGAGAAGTGTCTGAATACTTTCGCAAGGTATTGTATATTTAAAACCATCATTGGCAGATATTTATAGTTAATATGGACTCTCCAAAGTTTAAACTTTTAAGTCATATTTGAAAAGGCCAAGAGAATACAATATACACACTACCCATTCTGGCCACATATTAGGACAAACTGTCTGTGATAACATAAGAGAAAAAGTCTTTGTCTGCCAGTACTCCTGTTTTTCTCAGCTTTATAAGCCATAGTAAAGTTTTCATAAATGTCTGCACAGCTACATATTGCTGCACCACCCATGGGATTACATGGCACTGACTCATAAACTAAGAGGGTAAAAGAAAAAAAAAATAGTTTAATGTTTTGGCCAGAGTGTGTGTGCTTTGTAAGTTCTTCCATGTTACCTCCTCGGTACAAGCTCTACTGACGTCAGGTTTATCTGAAATCACTAAAGCTTGCTTTTATAGGCAGATATTTGTCCAGACTGGAGCTCTTTATCTTATCTGCCAAACGCTACGCCTCACACCATTATCATTCGATTGCATTGACTATGTGATTTTGCAGTGTTTTATCACAATTTCTGCTATGCCCAGATGCCTACAGGGACAGATTTTTCCATGGAGCTACATTTAAGCTTACGTAGACCAAAAGTCAACACAAAAATTACAAACGGTCTTAAGTGAACTTGCAGTTTAAAATTAAATCTTCCCAAACTGCTAACATTGTCAAACTTATTACAGTACCCTGGCAAATGAATGTTTTGTTTGTAGTATACTGTTTTGATGTTCATCACTAATAGAGGTATGTCTGCTTTGGGTATGTGAATAATTATAAGGTGCGTTGAATTCATTTGCTCTGCATGTCAGCAGCCACTATTAAGTTTGCATGTTTAGGAAACAGATGAGCACTGGAGCTCCTCCAGCTCCTGTGTCAGAACCTGTCATCGCTTTCTTTAATTGATTGTGTGAGTATGGAAATCTGACATACCTTGGATAATTGATGGCCTATCGGATACACAAGAGCGATTCGTAGAGGCAATAATATTGTCAATTTGATGCAGGGCTTCAATCTGATCGTTGATATGCGCAGCAGTCTCAGTTCCCAAGGACAGGAAGGGCCCACGAGGCAATGGGTTTTCATGCAAATACGATTTGCATTAGCTACAGTGACAGCTGACCAGTGAAAAGGCACTTGTGCAACCTGTTGTGATAAATGGCCTAAAGAGGAAATGACATGGGTGAGAGCACATTTGAATGGCACATATCAAGATCCCGCTGCAAATAGACAGTGACTATCAAAACAGGGTTATCAAAGCTATGAAGGGAGATACAGACACAAAATACTGCAAGATCAACCATTGTTATAACAATTCAATTATAAAAAAGAAAACAGATAATGTGGGGGAAAAGAAAAGACAGAATCTGATTTAGTAACAGACAGAGAGGGTAGGCATAAATGAATAATGAGATATACAGTTAAAAAAATTGAGATCAATTTAACAATATCTTACTACATTTGGCTGTATCTGACCATTATTTTAATCAGAATTATTTTTAGAGTATAGTCATTTTTAAATGATTAATAAATGCATCACATTACAATGTACAAATGCTAGAAAACAAGTTATACAGTATGTGTTGTGGCAAGAAACAAGATATTGTTGTTTCTTCAAAACACCATGGCAGCAATCTTAGACGAATTATAAAATTATGAAAAAAATTGTATTTACTCATAGTGAGTCAATTCAGTAAAATCTCTTCAGATAATATACGAAAACTACTACCGTTAACTACTTTTATAATGTTAAACTTTTTAACATTGTATAAATGGTCAACATGATTAGTAAGCTCAACATTAATATTTATTAATTACACAGATATTTTTATCCAGTGCAAATTAATGAGGAAGAAAAATACACAATCAACAAAACAGCCACAAAGCAATATCACAATAGACCTATTCAATTACAGGTCCAAAAAAATAAGTGTGAGAGATAAACAGACAATAAGATATCTCTGAATGTTCCGTTTTCATGACTTGTTGAAAGCAAAAATAAAACCAACGTCTTTCAGGTTTTGAAAGGGATTTTATGTTTAAAGTTAAAACGACCAATTTATTGTAGAATGGACCATATTCAAATTAGGTCTTATGCTAAGAAACGGGCTGCCTGATCATTAGAGCTAGAAAAAATATCATGTTATTAAATGATCATTTATCGCCATCTGCCGTTTAAATTAAAAACTGCAAGACGTTTTATCCGACATTTAAGCGCAATAGAAGTGGAAACACTGACACTCAGTGGTAGCAATAAGACAGGGCTTTTCAAACGTTTTAATGCCAAGACAACAAAGACTAAAAGGGAGGAAATAAAAACAAAACCTGAGTTAATCACTAAACAGTCACACACATTCAACTGCTTTTCCCAGCTACACCGGCTTCTACAAGCGCTTAATCAAAATGTAGCTATTAGAAATACCCAATAGTATCAATGAAATTGCACCATATCCTAAAAACTACAGTAAATACATTTCCTGAAAACCAGATCCTCAAAAGTCACAGTGGATGCCAACACAGCCACCCCTTCACGTTCTTCTGGCAAACTGTCTGGCCATTAACCATACCAAACCACAAACCACTACATGCTCTGCCCGTCAGGGCAACTACAAATTATGATGAATTTGTGATTAGTTCAAAGTGCTGCCATGTGCTACTGATCACAGAGAGTGTACCGCCCATTATGAGAGTCAACCGCAAGACACTACATGTCATTGAGATGCAAACCCACACTCAGCAGCCACATCAATGTGGCAATAGACAGTGGCAGAAACATTAGAAGTCAAACCATTGTCATCTAGCACTGAAAGCATGAGCCAGCACACTGTCAATGGCAAAAAATAGCTGGTAAGTTTAAAAGCATCTTTAACATAAAAAATTAATCGCATTTCAAAACAGCCTATCTTACTTCTTACTCCATTAGGCCTACATTTAATAAAAAACACAATAATATGCATAATAGCAATGAAAACTCTTTTGCTTGATTCTGTGAAACCACAGCAATTCTATGGTGATTTGGATGGATCGGTTTAGGGCTGCGGAAGAATAAGTCCTTCTATATACAATAGTAGCTGAAAAACTGTATGTGAAAAGAATAGTATGTCATAATTCACAGCATTCATTAAACAACAGACTAAAAGTACTTACAGCTTTTGGCAAGATTCTAATGTGCAAATCCATTTTACAGCGAGGCCACAGGAGAGGATTGGTGAATGAAGTGACACAGCTGATGCTGGCAGGTCACAAAACATTCACAACATGACCAACACAATTCATTTGGATTGTATTCACACTACATACATTCAAATACTATTCTGAACATCCTTTTAAACAGTTGCAGAATAAGTACTTAAAAAAGTATACCTATGCGAAGAGTAGGCAATTTTGGTGGCAGCCTAATGCTGTTCTTGACAAGTCACTGATTTAATGATCTGCTCAGAATAAGATTCCAGTAAATGACTCGTCTTGGTCTGACTCAAACATGAGCCACGTACAGGAAGTGAGTGCAGAAGAATTGACTGAGGTGCAGAGGAAATGATTGGAAGGTAAGTGACTAATGCCAAATCTTAGTATTGTTTATTGCAAATGGAAGTCACATTTATTATCTATAATAAATATGACTTCCATTTGCAATAGTTCAGTAATATAATAAAAATGACTTCCATTTGCAAATAATTAAAATCTATTTGCATATTTACTAAAATCTTGCTTGGGATATACATCTAAAGATTATAATTCAAATTTATTTGGAGGACAATGCACATTTCTTATTATTACCAGTTTGGAACACCAAAAATACAATTGCAGAGAATTTTTATTAAGTACAAGAATATGTAAGTGTATTTGTAGCATACTTACCAAGAAATAAATGTATTTCAAATACATTTTAGTATATTGATTTTTTTCGCCTGGGTTTATAGGGAATATTGAATTTAATTAACAAACTAAATATAATTACAGAATGAATAATTGATCACTTATGATACTCATAGGCTACTTATAATTTTGCTGGGGGAATATTTCATTTGAATAAATGCATTTTAAATCAAGCACACGATTTGTGTCCTTAGCATGCATGAACTTGAGGGATGAGTGTGAGATTTGTATGCATGTCTGGTCTTGCAGCACCTCATGCCGCTCTCTTTCTCATTTCATCCATCTCTCACCCTTTCTCTCTGTTTTTTCCCCAGTCTCTCTGGGCCTGATCAACAGTAAGCAGTTGAGTAATCAGAAATAAACCCCTCAGCATGCCACATTCTTCACGTCGGATAAATCCATCTCCTCCATTCCCCACATTTAATCCCCATCATCCTGCTTCATTTTTCCCTCCTCCCATCCCATCCATCCTGAATGCCTCAAAACAGCAAAAGTGTCTAGAGACATGACTGACATATCTGAACTGTTCATACTGTAAGTCCTACGCACACAGAGAATTGTTGCCCAAAGACAGCAAATGTTTATGATCTAAGCTAGAAAACATGTAATGATGTTTGAAAAAAGCAGAAAAAGTGATTTGAGCGCTGGAGCATCCGGTCCTAGATGGCGCTCATCCGCTTCTCAAACGCAAGCACCATTAAAACAGCACAAGATGTTTGACAGATGTCTACGACAGACAGTCAGACCGTGTCATATCCTCACAGAGCTGTTATTGTCTCCAGCATGGTGACGGGGAATTTGAGGACATATCAGAGACAGAGCAGGGCAGAAATGAACAATTACATGTCAGACATAAGAGCCTTTCAAATTACGCAGTTAAAAATGTCAAAAGAAGGAGAGAGACCATAAAAGTAGCTGACCACAGAGCACTTGTCACGTTGCTCAGCACATTAATAATTAATAGACGATGACTTGGTCATGGGACTGACACCAAGTGTGGTGCTGTCAGTTATGTCTCTGTTGTCTGACAGATAAAGCAGCCCTTCATCGCTTCTTGTGGTGGACTTGCTGAAACACTCACCCGAATCGCTTCAAAGCATGACTGCAAGGCTTAAAAACTTGTCAACAAGCGTTTGGAATACTTGGAGTGGGTATGTTTTATGAGTGTGACTTCAGTGCCCTTGTGCTGGATGTTTGATGGTCAGTACAGTATAAAGGCACACACGCAACAAAAAATTGCTGGACAAATTTCACAATGAATAATAGCATGTGACATTAAATTAAACTTGAAATTTTCAAGTAGTATGTAGTTTAGTGCACTCGCAAGTAAAAACAGAAAAATCGGCATTATACGGCAACTCAATTCTATTCCTCATAACATTTTGTCTCGACCCTTGACTCATGCAAGTTAGATTTTGCAGTGTATAATGAATTAAACGCACTGCTGTTTTGGGAATACAAAGGATTAGACATTATAAATAGGTGTGGGAGAATCAACGGATTATCTTTAACACTCACATCCATCAAATCGAACTGATCTTTGTACCAGACTGTGAGAAATCTTTTCAGTGGTGTAAGAGAGATGTACGAGCACCTGAATTTCTATGTTGAGTAATCCTGTGGGAATCGTTGTTCTCCGTCTGATGATAACCTTGGACAGGTTTCCTGAAGATTTAAAAGTAGAACATTAGCCACACACAAGCAGTACCTCATCTTAATGGCAAGTTTCCCATAAGTGTTATTATTTAAGATATAAATGGAAATGTTCCTAAAATGACCAATTGTAAGCTTTTTGCAATTTAAACAGATGCTTTAACAGAGTAATAGGTATAGCTATAATCATATAAATCATGGAATACATTTTTAATTAATTTTTTTATCTACTGTAGGTAGATCTTTGGAACACTTTGTTTTGTTCGACTGCATCTTTCAAGTGAAGAGGGAACATATCTAGGCATGTTAGGTGGGTTGATGGGGACCCGAGTTCTGAGGTTGTATCTTAGAACGTTTTGGCAAGAATCCACATGGCCTGTTTGTGCAGATGCATCATAAATTTCCTGGGGGCCCAATTGATGTGAATTAAGCCAGGTGTGCAATCAGGAGTCATGCATATCCTCATGTGATCACAAGCAGGGGTGTGTCACTTTAGGGCAATGGAGATTAGACTTTATGTAGATGCTCTGCCTCTCCCCATACTTTTTATCCAGCTTCTGGTCATGTTTTAGGCATCTATAACATCGCAAAGCGAATTCAGACATCTTCCCAGTGGAGTCCTTTAGAAGAACCACCTGCAGACTTTCTTCTGTTGGGAAATGTGTGGCTGCTTTTATGTCTTTGTGAGTGACATGAGCTTGTCTGGCAGGTAAGGGTCCTTATTGTGATTGCATTCATCATATTTTTGGCTATCTGCACATATTGCTCTCTCAGAGACTCTCTGAACTCTATGATGTGGTCTGGCTCCTCTTCCGAAGCTGTTGATCTTCATCGCTAAGTGGAACTGTTGACACTTTCCATGCAGCTGATCTACGTGACTTTTAAGAAAACTTGTTTTTCTACTAAAGCCAACCTATCCTCTATGCTAACACTGTACTACGAAAAATAATGCTGTTGCAGCCTGCAGGCAAATATGTAATTGGTGGAGAACAACATGTTTATAACTTGCTTAAAACTACATTAAAAGCAACCAGATTTCACTCTCTTGTTCTACCTTACTCTATTTTTGTATTATATCGTATTGTATTGCAGGGGTTTTTAAACTCTCACTGAGAAAATAAGGCTTAGGAATCTGTGAGAATCATATTAGGAGAAATTATTTTACAAATAATATATTTGGAGTTGTTTTTTTTAGGTTATTTCTTTTTTAAATTATAATTTTTTGGGGGGGAATCATTGGATGAATCATATTATTGTATTGTATTGAAATCTTAATAGTCAGAACTAGTTTCTAAGGTTAACACATCTGTACTTAAACAACAACAAAACAATTGACAAAAAGAATTGCAGTCAACTATTTTTTTTAATATTCACTGGGGGTCCTGTTCATCAAAATCTTCAAAAACCCCTGACTTATCCTTCTTTCTTCAGATTTATGTGTTTCTGCTCAAGATTAATTTGGGGAGAAACCAATATTAGTTGTTTTGTTGGGATTTAAAAGTCTTTCTGTAATGTCTGAGTTCCCATTGTGGTAAAGCGTAGAGCTTGTGGATTGGCTAAAAAATGTTAAGATAATAAGATGCTTTATTTAGAAAATCAACGGCACACTTAGTGATAGATCCTTTGCGAATTACATTAGCACATGTATGTGTGCTTGTGATGTAGTTAGCAATTAAATTCAAGAGATTTCAGTGTGTGACACCAGTTTAGCACAAACCCCACTCTGCTGATTTCTTTGGTCACCTCGGTTACTTAGTCACCTGTTAACCCAAGTTCACAGATCAGTTCACAGCTCAATAAAGTCGTGTGAATCAGAACATCTTGATAAACACTATCTATCAAGATGTGCTACCAGAGCTATACTAAGATTAGGGTTAGGTGTTTCTGTGATGTGTAACCACTCTGACCAATGAAATCTTTAAGATTGGCTGTAAGGGTTTGTGTTTGTTTGGGGTTAAAACATGCTATTTTGAGTTAAATATTCTGCTTTTAGCTACACAAAGCATTTAAGTGAATTTATAGTTTAAATTAATATAAGAAATAGCCTACTGTGGACTCATAAATGTTAGTTATTGTAAGGCAAATGGGTTTCCTCAAAAGGTTTAAGTTACCTTCACTCGTTGGATTTCACAGTTCAGTAGGAGATATGGTGATGTCTCTTCTCTCTTATTCTTGATTCTCTTCTTTAGGCACACAGTGTTCTGTGTCAGAACCTTAATGGTGGATGGAGAAGACACAGGCTAATAAGATCCTGTGAAGTTCCTAATTGGTAGTTCTGCCACTACCTGTATCTGAGTCAACGCCTAGAGAAAGCCAACACTGAATTCTCATTTTAACTGGTTTAAATAGAGGGTGTTCACTAGAGACCTGGCATATCACCAATCAGGAGAAGATGTCCATTATGTCACACGTATGGTCTGTAGTCATACAGTAACCCATTATGTGCTAAAGAAGAAAGGGCTGCAGCATAACATTATGGTTCTTTAGTTTCTGAATCTGATAGTTCATCTCTGTTAGATTTCTTTCTACTATATTACAGTGCCAGAAATTGCTTTGTAAGTGAGCGTTGTGTGTTTCTAATTTCCGCAGATGTCGTGGTAATCATTTTGACTTACCGGCGGAAGGGTGAGACCTTTAAGGCTTAGGCCAAATCCTGTTCATTAATGCACAGAGACAGCCAAACACCTCCCAGACTCGACAGAAACAGAATAAATCTGAATTGACCTCCTCAGTTATAGCACATTTATAGCTCACCAATACATTGTCTATGGTAAAGAAGAAAAAAAACAACTATATATATATATATATATAATTAATTATATATGTATATACAGTACTGAGCAAAAGTCTTAGGCCACTAGTAAAAAAGGTTTTAAGTCAGTTATTTATATATTTTGCGGTAGCGTGTCAGTTGGAAATATCAGTTTACATTTCCAAACATTATTTTTGTCATTAGTTGTAATAATGCAGTGGGATTGTTGTGTGCACAAGGAGTCTGACAGCAGCCAGTGCTCCACACAGAGATCTGATCTGCTCATCATCCAGTCTGTCTGGAATCACATGAAGTAACAGAACAAACTAAGACAGACTAAATCCAGAAGAACTGTGGCAACGTCTCCAAGAT
>JAUCMU010000125.1:13328763-13342150 GCA_032275025.1 Enteromius treurensis | reverse complement strand
TATTAATCGTGCACTGTCAGCGTCACAACTTTGCAGATAGTTTATGTTCACATACAGCTACATGACACACTGCATAAACAATAATTTTTGAAAAAGCATAACAGGGGCACTTTAAATAAGTAACATTTACCACTAATTTTTAACCTGGTTTTCCTGGTTTTTAGATAGCTTGTTACGCACTTTTCTTACATGGGGTTTTCAAGCTTCCCATCCAGTTAAAAAAACCTTTAGAATTGATACAATTAAAGTTATAACTATTCACAGGTAAGTAAAACATTGGTAAATTTGCAAAAAATAGCGTGGGCTTGTGTTTTTATGTACCAAGCACTAAATAGAAGGTAGATATGATCACCTTTCTGTCTAATCCGCACAACAAACAGTAAAAATCAACAAATACAGCAGTCTCTTATGATCAGTCTTTCTCTGAGGCAGTTTGGCAAGCTGTCAGTCGTCACTAACATTTAGTCAACTTTTTTTCTGTGATAATTTAGGATCCTGACATGTGATGACTAAAATCCTTAAACTAGTTAAATATACTGTACAATTAAAAATTACCAGGCTTTTAAAAGGTGTATAATAAAAATTAAATTAGAGAAAACATCAATTAAATATGGCGTCAACAGTCAACCACAACACTGATCCCTGGATGTAGGGGATGCTATAATTGACAGATGACCAAAATGTAATACACCATTACACTGAATAAAATGACAGATTTCATCAGGAGCCTTGGGCAGCCATCGCCAAATCCTTTCCCTACCCACCACTTCCATGACCTTAACCCTTTTACCAACCCCCCAGCGCGAGCTCACAGGAAAGCTTTCGCTGTGCTCAGAGACTAGAATCAGGATCGGCTCTCCTGGGCGTAATACAGGGACTGGAAACGGGATCTGCTCTCCTGGACGAGACTCTGGACTGGGATCGGCACTCCTGGCCGTAATGTAGGGACTGGAATCGGAATCGACACTCCTGGCCATAAATTAGCAACTGGACTCTGGAACAGCTCTCCTGGCCGCGACTCTGGAACTGGACCCGGGAATGGCTCTCCTGGCCGTGACTCTGGAACTGTGACTTGGAACAGTACTCCTGACCATAGTCTAGGGACTGGAATCGGGATCGGCACTCCAGGCTGAGATTCTGGGACTCTGACTGGGATCAGCACTCCTGGCGTAATCAGGAAATCATCAACGAAACCAAAGACATAGAGTTCCTGAGAATCAGTGGCTTTTTTAATGCAAAAGTAGGAACTGTTGGTCCCCATTGTTTTTTTTTAATTTATTTTTTTATGTTATTGTGTACATGTGTGGCCACATTTATTGGCTGTTTTTTTAGTCACTGTTAAAAGTGACAATGGTTGACAATGAATAAATGTTGCTGTTTTCAACTTACCTTCTCATCTTTTTCTTCTTCAATTGAATTTAAATTTGTTATTGACAAGTCTGTTTATGTACTGAAGTGCTTAGAATATAGACATTTCGATTTCTTTTCAGAGGTTATAGCCAGGACTCTATTAAAATGTTTATTCACATGTCATTAGATTATTTTACTAAGACAATAAAGTTCATATAACCTAATAAAAATTACTACAGGTTACTTGTAACCCATAAATAAGTTAATTGTACCAAAATAAGTAGGCTAATACAAATACTCAACTTAAATTTGTTGTGTTTTTATTAAGTAATGTTACAGTGCTTTTTATACTTGCAAATTGCCTCAACTTCAAACTTTAAATGCAGCCATTTTTTAATAAGTAAGATCTAGGTATTACTTTTTACAGTGAGAGTGTGTTAATGCGCTACGTGCCGGATGTTGTGAATGAGCTCAGAATTTTCTGACATTGTGGTGGATAAGAGGTAAAAAATAATACAAATATTGTTCAGTTTTTTAAGAGACCAATTATTTCTTATCTTACGACCATAATGTATCATCACGACTCATGAGCCACAGGGTGTAATTTGGTTTTAACTGTGTATGTTTTTTTCTTTTTTTTCTTTCTTTCAAAGCTAAGGAACATTTGGTGCCCACTGACTTCCATTTTCTGACTGACAGACTGCAACTATTTTAGTTAAAAATGTTTGTGTTCTACTGAAGAAACAAAGTCACCTACATCTTAAGCAGATAAAAGTTTTGATTAATCAAATTTTTGGATAAATTATCCCTTTAAATGATTTGTTTCATCTTTGTCTTTTTCACCTTAAAATGAAATTTTACTAACCATCTTGCGCTTCCAAAAGATGCTAGTTTAAGAGTAAAAATATCTTCCTCCCAAATTGTCAAATTTCTTTTGCCTTTTTAAATATCAAAAATGCTTACAATTAAGTGTCAATAAGTATGTCCCTGTAGTTATAAACTGTAGTTTGTCGGTGTGTAGGCTACCTGTAGTATATTTGAAGTCTGTTCAAATACTAGGTAACAGGGGCGAAGTCCTTATGGGGTGTTGCTTTCCTTTAAAATTTCTTTATATAGTCTTTTCTTTGTTCTTGTCATCTCCATATGGCACTCTATCTAGTCTGTATCTGCAGAATCACAATATACTACAAAACTACAGTATACAAGGCATTTTCATTCTGGACCTTCTATCAACCTATCTCTTTGGCCATTGACATTTTTCTTTTTTAATATTTCTCCACTGTTTCCCCTATTTTCTCATCCCTCCTGATCTTCCTCTACCTCCCGGCCTATTCCTCTCGTTCTTTCTGTCTCTCTCTCAATGTAATTCTCACCTCCAGCAGCAGAGCGGCTGACTCACCCACTGCCTCATTAAGCTCCTGCCAAATCTGAGAGATTAAACTGGAAGGGATGATGAGAGAGAGAACAGAAGGGATGGAGGGATGAATAGACAGAGGGAGCCCCTCCAGTACCTTGCACGTTTAGTGACAAACTGGAGGTCATGCAGACAGCTATAAAACACCGTGGTTTATTCTACGAGCCAATCTCGTTTTTTTGCCTGGCTCAGGTAACCGTAAACTCCTGCTAAAGAGAAATGGCTGTGTTGGCGAAATTCTTCTCACTGTCATATTGCGGTTTCAAGCTCCTCAGTTTTTGATAAGGTCATCTGATGAGGATAGGCAGAAATTTAATAAATATCATGGACTCTTTAGAAAATTTCAATATTGATGGAAATGCTTTTTGCTAGGAATTATAAGAAATCAGAAGTAGGCTCAGTATTGGTTCTTATGTGTGGTTTTAAGCCACATTCTGAAGGCCATCCATCAGAAGATTCTGCTGTTATTATCCTATTCAAATTATGTTTTAAAGTTTTGAGAAAGTTTAACAGATCCATATGTAACCCTCTTATTAGCACCTATGGAGTTAAGATGGGCACAGGAAGCTGGTATCCCTGCTCTTAGATAGTGAAATATGTTGGATTTCCAAGTATAGTTGCTGTTAAGGCAACAAAACAAAAATGTCTGAAATAACTAAAGCGGTGCCTCATTTCCAACAGTTATACTGTAAAGTATAAATAAACACCAACAAATATACTTCTGATTAAGGTCAAGTATTTATTTACAGTTCTTAAAATAAACTAAAGGTTTTCAATAAACAAACAATAATATCCTTTTCTGGTTGTTTTATGCAAAATAAAGATTATTTATCCAAAATATTTAAATGTCTTGTGTGTGTCTAACTCAGGTGTATTAATGCTTTTTATCTCAATGCAGAAAGGCAATGTTTAAAACGATTTACTGTATACTTGTCAACCCTGTTCATGACGCACCTCCTGAAAAATTCACTAATTTGGAATTCACCACAACTTAAGATGTAATACCAGTTATGAGCTGCAAACTAATTAACCTGACAAAAAGGAGAAAATCATATTTGAATCATGAATCAACCTGTCGTTCAGTTCTTTATAACGATTCAAACTTTCAGTAAACTCAAAGAGAGAATTCACATTTCAAATAAACCGTTGGTGCACAGACATGGAGGTGATGTTCAACAGAATGAGTGAAGTCACATTACTCACGATATCATGTGGCAACGAACATCGGAAATCCCCCTGAAGAAAACATCCTTGCCGTGATGACACTCGGTGTAGATAGCAGACGTTTAAGGCAAGGTTGCAGTAGTCTAGCGATTAATTAACAGCCGTCACCTTAACAATTCCAGGCCCACTGCTAGAGTAAGATCAATCCGTCCTGTTAACTGACATCAGCACAACGATACTGTGGTCCGCAACGCAAAACAGTAAGAATTACATTAGCCTCGCTAAACATTGTTAAACTGTATTTTAGGTAAACTTAAAATTGTTTACTGTTATAAGTTATATTGTTATAATACTTTGTATTCCATAAGGGGGAAAAAAACAGCAAACAAAAGGGTGTCTAAATAAACAATGACAGAATTTTCATTTTTGGAGGAACTATTCCTTTAAATCTGTTTCAAGTCTCTTTTTCTTTCATATTTTATGATTTTACCCCTTTTGTGCCAGGCATTCTGGGATTATAAGAACAAGCAGTTCACAGCAGAATGAACTGTGGGCCACTTTCAACATTCTCGTGTGTCAGATAAATTCAGATTTTGCCTGAAAATAGAAACAAACCTTCAAACATTATTTACGTCAACAAAGCAATAATAATAAAAAATGATGAAATGCGAGTTAAACACCTAATGTAAAATAATACAAGCTGCCATATGACAAAAATGCTTTTTTAAGCATGATGTGTCTGAGATAAATTTCTGAAGAAAGAGGATCATGGTATGATGTGGAAGCCCATATTTTTTAGCCATAAGAACAAAGACAACTGATACAGTCTGTTCTGCACAACAACCATATGCACTGTATGTATACTTATATCTTTTTAAACTATTCAGTTTCAAATGGAAAATATATTTACCTTATTATTTTAAATTCATTACTGTGAAAAAAAGCAATTCATCCCCTGCTCGTTTTTTCTTGTTCACTGTTCCCCCTCTGTTCTGTAATGGAGGCATGTGCAGTAAAATAATTAGCATGGCGCAGTCCAGGGCTGAGCACAAGTGCTCATAGTCTCTCCGGGTCCTTAATAAGGCTGGTCGATGAGTCATCAGCATGGCCTGAAGGGGGGAGAGATGGGGAGAGGGAGGCTGTTACATATATGGCATACGAGTATCAGGTACCGATTTACTGCAGCTGCTTGGTTTGCTCGCACACTTCAGCACAGCTTAATTATGACAAGAGACACAATGGAGCACAGACAGTTGCTCATAAGTGAATGGTGCAAATGAAACGTCTTGTATAATGGCTGGAAGCACAGCAGCCATATTTCCACAGACTTTCATATCATCTTATTGTTGCTGTCAGAACATGCCAGGGAATCTCAAGATTATGCACAAACACGGTCTTTATTGAACACTGTGGTATTATACCTCTAATGGGGTTCATGTTGACAGTGTGGGCTTCCCCCAAAAGACACATTACTATTGCCTACCAGTTATGATTTTTTGTTCTATGCACTGTAGTATTAAACTTACAGAGCCAACCAAACAAATTGCATAGCCAAGACATTTCAATGGAAGATCGAGAGCATTTTGATTAAAAACTAACGTCAAAAAATCTTGCAAAGATGAATCGTCCATTATATATTTTTGCTTTGTGTTAATGTCCATGTTTATGACAGACCACACAACTTTTTGACACCTGATACCAACATGCTTTCTGATTTTTGCACAATGCATTCCAAGTTTATTATCAGCAGGAACCTCAACAAGTGAGCCGATTTGCGTCATCTTTTTGTTTGACGGGCATATAACTTTTGTAAGATTAAGGTGAATTTTCATGTAAACAGTTCAGCCCTAAACTTAATCTACTGAATAAAGCTTAAGAAGCACATGACAGCGGTGTTTATAGTCTTTAAGCAAGTCAACCTATGGATAGATCATTTTTAATTAGGGATAGGAAAGCATTTTACAGAAAAAATAACACTTCACCCCTACATAATTTGGAGATAATAACTGGTATTTTCTAATTAGCCATGCTGTAAATGACACAAACTGCTACAAAACTGCCCTGCACGTTTAGAGTTTTAATGGCTTTAAATGTAAAAGCCTTACAGTGTGTTTAAAGTTTAAACTCAAACAGACAATTTCACAACACTATTTATAAATCTCCTGCAAGAAAGAAACCATCTCCAAAACATCTTCTGCAAATTAGACTCTTTGTGTTTTTGCTTTAACACAGCAAGCAACAAATTAGTAATGAAGAGGCTGGGAATCAGAACGCCGCTCACAAGTCAAACAAACCCTGCATAATTAGATTTGGCATGAAGCATAAACAGACTTTCCAGTTCTCCAAAATACATCTTGTACAGTCAAACAATTACTAACAACTTTGCAGCAACTCTGGCTTATGAAATGCAAAATGAATTCCCTCATAAGCAATTTGTGCCACAACGTTAATCCCATTAAGAGCAGTAATATCGGCTGTCTTACTGCAGCCTCTTGTGTGCCTTTCCGCTCACTGATCTTTGCATGAAGTTGTGATCCAAGGTCAAAGATCACAAGCAGAGCAGCTCATCTGCTCTCTCTCACCAACCACCCCCCAACTACCCCGCTGCCTTTGCTCGGCACTCCCATGCTGGTGGTGTTTGTCTAATGAATGAATGAGGTGGAGTGCAAAGTGAAGTGTTAAAACATCCAAGGCAAGTGTAAGATCAAAGTGCCAATTAGGCCTGCCACATATCCTGAGAGCATAAATTAACACTTCTCCATCTAGATCAGACTCAGTGCCATCAACATCTCCATGCATATGTTGCCATACAATACAGCGCACCTCCTGATTTCTGAATGACAGAATCTAAAGGTTAATTACAAAACTTGCCGCTCACTTTCAACAGATTTGGCTTGTGTTTCTCTAACATCTGAGCAACAACATTTCGAGGCATCACTCCTCACAAGCCATCCAGAGTGACTGGAAAGAGCAGCTTTTTCTCTGTCCAGTCAGCAGGTGTCAGTCAAACCAGAGTGTTAAAACGAAGAAGAGAGGAGATGAGGGGAAAGAAACATGAGCAGCCTCTCGTCTCTGAAGCCCGTCATCTCATCCAGGAAAAAGCTCAGAGGGGCATGAACCTGAGGTGATGACGCACAGAAGTTGTACTTGTAATCCTGCCCATGCAGAAAAATCGGGGGGTGGGGGGGGGGCAACAACAAAGAAAGATTCATGCCGCTTCCTTTCTGCAAGCACAACTCTCTGCCACTCTTTCTCTCAGCTGCCTTTTAAAACAGATACTGGATAAAGCATTCGATCTGGAGCGTGGCTTGAAAGACCAGGGTATTAGACAGCATTTTTTATATTTTGGTATTATCAGTCCCCCTGACAGAACAAGGGCCTGAGACATCAGGTCACTGACATATCAAATAAAAAGGATGCAGCAAACATCACCAAAGCAGCAGAAACAGCAGGTTCCTCGATATATGAAGCCATCTGATAGGAAGCATTTGCAATCGAATAATTGGTGGCCACATCTCCAAATAGCACCGCACACTTAACCTCAAAATATTTGCTTTTCTGTGGTTTTGAAAAAAGGATCTGTAAGTGCTTCAGTTCTTTCGGCTGTTGTATCCTTTATCATAAGCAAGTTTAATAGTGCTATATGTGAAAATGTCAAGTTTATTTCTCATTCAGTAATATATTGACTTTATTATGTATTTTTTTTTTTATTTACAGTTATTTTGCTGAGAGATATTCAGTATATTAAATTCCATATTATTGTTCTCTAAGGATTTGATTATAACAGATTCTTTCACAATACATTTTGAAAAGGCCAATTTTCAAATGTTGTTTTGATCTTGGAAATCAGTGTATTACTATGTGCACAATAAATTGCATGTGAATGCAATCCAGATGTTACAATAGGCCTAATAATAATAAAAAAAAATTGAATATTCATTATCATCAATATTTGGAGGGTGTCAACCAACAACACAGCTCTCCTCTCCCTTTGATCCAGCAAACCAGCTTTGCATGGACTACACTGTTTCTTTTCCTATAATATGACACTTAAAGTGTTGTTTGTCATAGAACATGCTGAGATGAAATTGAAGTCCTTTGATATTTCATCCTCTTGTTATTCTGTATCCCCAATACCCATTATTTTACCTGCTACTATGTTACAATCTATCAAATGTTTGCTGGCCAGCATGTGGGTGGCAGACTTCTGTTCATCAGACAAAAACAACCAAATCGTTGCAGTCACATCTCATTAACTATGAAGTATTACAGCAAAGTATTGACTTCTTAAATACACAAAACAAATGGACCATCCTCTTTCTTTGAAAAATAAACTTTGAGAAGTTTATGAAGCATTTATACATTGTCTCTGTGTTATGGACACATCTTACTCACTGAGACAGATGGCAAAAACATTTTCCAAACTATTAATTTCTGACTTAGCATCAAATTTTTTGCAATGAAAACAGTTACCAACCAGAAGACCAATTATCCCTGTGTCCTTTTGATAGCAAGCCACAGTCATCTCCTCATCCACTGTCCTCCTGAGAAGAGTCACCCAGCCCGCATCCAGCTCTTGGCACTCTCCTGCATTTGATTTGCTGAGCAGCAGGGCTTTGAGGCCTAACATAAAAAAGCTAAACAGAATCTGCCACTGATGCTTTATTTACTTCCTGCACAGTTTGTCTCGGGTTGTTTGTTGTGATGTGAAAAAATGAGTCAGGATGAGTCCATACTGTGCATTTTCTGATGCTTTGCCATCTGTACATACATCTTCACGTGGGCCATGAGTGGCACAAGGACTGAGATTTGAGGCAAGAAGAAATTATGCTTTAACACTGTAGCTGAATTGTTTAGTTTTTCCTCATTATGCGAAAAATATTGTCTATGGCTGCTTTACAATCACTAAATCACACATTTTTGGCCTTCGTTTTGAAGGGTGAAACACACACCCAAAAATATACTGTATGCGTATATATATACGGTATACACATACAATTCCAAATTAAAAGCAACAGTAATCTGTCACAGCTGCTGAGGAAGTTACAGTTACATGTTGAAAAGGTTAACAATTACAAAGGTTCAACATTTTCGCACACATATAGATTTGACGGATTTCTTTCCCAAATCGCATTGTTTTAGGAGACATGCTTATGCAGTAAATGGGTAATTTCCTCTTTAGGTTTATATCCATAATTTTCAAGATTACCTGTTTTTTGTTCCCCAAGCCATTATTGGATGGCAGTGTTTCCTGCCACAGCTATACAAGGACTTAATTTCAAAAACAGAGTCATACTGTAACATCTCATAGGATTATCTTATGATATTATAACTGTACTGTGGTGAATAAAGGCCTGCTAATAATTTTTTTTTTACACTTCTGCTGACAGTGGTATGTGGAAGCAGTTCTGTTGGATGATGTAAGAATGACATTGCTTGGTTAGTGGCGAGCGCGAAGAGATCACAAAAGAAAACACACACCGAGAATTTGTAAAGAAAAATGTTGGAGGATTTCGATATAAGCATGCTCGCATCTCATACGTCCTATGACATCTGCCACTTCCACTTAACAGTAACACAGAAGTGACAGAAAAGTGCTTATTAAGTTTAAAATACTAATATTGAAAACCACATAGATTCGCTACAGGAGCCTGAAGCTGGTTGCATAGTGGACGAAAAGTGCAGCACCGCGTCATGCCATGCCACGTCTTTAAATTTCAAACATGTTGTTTTCTATAAGCGTATGCACACCGGTGGCACCATTTGGCAACTGTCTGCATCACTTAGCAACAATTCCAATCTATGTTAAGACATGACGTGACACGGCGCTGCGCTTCTCCTTCACCCCAGAGCTGTGTGAGGGATGTTTTATTATATTTGCACACTTTATTTATGTGTTTTGGACTGTTAAGGAGAAATTGTCATGATTTTACAGTAATTCAAATGATGAAGGATTTTGAAAGTCTGACAGTATTCATTGTTGAGTACTACTGCAGGGAGTAAGATTTTAAAATGATGATACTCACAGAAAAGTAATCAAATGTAATAATTTACATGATTTAATTACAAATTTATTTTCTTTATTATATTTAAGAAATGTCTTCAATATCTGTTTTAATCAATTAGATATGTAATAAGTAATTTCTAAAAAGTGGTCTGATTTTTGCATGAGTTTGGGAATTGATCATTTGACATCAAGTGTTGTATCAGTTGGTGTTATGGCTGCCTGTCAGCAGTCCTGTCAGTCACACTATAATCTGAACCAATAATATTGCAGTAGCATCAAGGTCAGAAATCATATATAGCACATAAGCTATAAAATCTCAGCTCACCGTCCTAAACTGATCTAAAGAAGCAGAATTCTCATCATGGCAAACCCCGTAAGGTATCACAGTAGAAGCAAGGAGATGTTTCGAGAAGGAGAAAAGAGAAAACGAATATACGAAATGAAAAAATGTAGGTAAAGTGAAGATGAGCAAGAACTCGTATGTGATAGAAAAATGACTGTGAAAGTGTTCAGTAAAACAGAATATGAAGTAAAAGGAGAAATAGAGGAGGTGAAACTTCTGTGTTTGATGTTTATTACAAAGCGATCCATCTTTTGTTGAATTTGTTGTGACTGATGAGTGCATCATGAATTTATAGTACAATATAAGGGAAATGTATATATCATTCTCCCTTACATGACTGTGCAGCTGTTAGTCCATTAATGCTGTTTGCAAATGGAGCCAGAAATAGCACGTATTACGTATACAGTAAGCTTTCAAGGGTAACAATGAATGGATTTTTATGGATTACACAGCTCCTCGTTTTACTTTCCTCAGGAAATTATTCTAGCACATTTAGAAACTGACTTTTGACTTATATTAGTCTTGCTGTCAGCACCCAGGCCACAGTTAATTAATAATTCACACAGTAATTAAGATTCAGATTAGAATTAGTGTCTCAAATAAGGGAACCAAAACAGGGCACAAGACTTATAGAGAGAATTCAGCTGGGGACTGGAGCTTTAGAAATGATGTCAGTGTGGTCTATCATGTAAATATAGACTTTTATAATGCAGGTAAACTGACATATTATTTAATCATTTAATAATCATATAAAATAGTTTTCCTTGCAATTAAATGCTATTGTCTATATTGTAAATGTCTATTTCTTTAAAGGGATTGTTCACCTAAAATAAAAGTTCTGTCATCATTTACATTCATACATCCCACAAAATAAAATATATTTTAACAATGGAACCCACTTACTTTCAATATAAAGACAATATAAGTACTTTTTTATCTACTTTTGTCCTCTTTTTTATTATTTTCAATAGTCCTTCAGTGCAATGAAAGCTCCTTTCACTGTTATCCTTTATAATAGTTTATCACAGTGTATGTGGCTTCGAGTGAGTGAATAGAGGACACAGAGTACATGCCTGATAACATTTAGTCCTGTGATGCTGAACATCTCCTGACAGCTCAGTCTATCCGGTCTTCTCCTCCTCACAGCCTCTGTTAACGGCAAGTCTGGTTACAGTTAAAGTGTTAATTCAGTTTGGCACGCTCACAGTCATTGATGGCATTTTTCAAAACAGTTTGCATGAGATACCTAGCTTAAACAGTGGCGCTTCATACTGAGATGATTCAGTACTTTATAGAGTGTTTTGGAAAATTACCCAGCAGTGTATGTCTGGTATCTACAGAGGATCAGTGGAGCACATCAGGTGGAGGTTATCACAGCGGGCTCACAACATCTCAGCCACGCACTGTAATCAGTCTGCTGATGGGTCATAGAGGGCCTGCCGTTCTGGCTCTGTCCTCTTGTAGCTGTGGAGATAGCTATTGGATTACTTCTGACACAGATGTGCCTGTGTTCGCTAAGAGGATTGTAAGATTGTTGATAAAATATATTGAGGTTTCCTCATGTGATTCCATTCCTTCCCTTTGATGCTGTACAGCTGCCAGTATTCTTTTCGTTAAGTCCAGCGTTGAAATGTACCGGGCCCTTCCCAATCTGTCCAACAGCTCGTCCACCCGAGGCATGGGATAGCCGTCGAATTCTGACACTTCATTCAGCCGCCGGAAGTCGTTGCAGAAGCGGAGGGTGCCATCAGGTTTTGGGACCATCACGATCGGGCTGGACCATGGGCTGCGAGATGGCTCAATTACCCCTAACTTCAGCATGTGGTGAATTTCCTCCTCTATTGCCCGCCGACGGGCCTCAGGGACCCGGTAGGGCCACTGCCGGACGATGACTCCAGGTGCCGTCTTGATATCGTGTTCAATGACATGGGTTCGGCTGGGGACAGGGGAGAACACATCAGAGTACTGACTGATCAGCTGCTGGAGTTCGGTCTTCTGGCCGGCCGACAGGTGGGGGTTGACATCAACAGCCACGGGTTCGGAGACAGCGAGAGCCGCTACCTGGTCCCGGTTCCCGACCAGCTTCTTAAGCAGATTAATGTGATACAATTGAGTTGGGTTACGCCGTCCCGGCTGTTGCACCTTGTACGTCACTGGACCCAGCTTTTCTAAGATGGTGTACGGGCCTTGCCAGGTGGCGAGGAATTTGCACGCGGCGGTCGGGACCAGGACCATTACCCTGTCTCCGGGCTGGAACTCCCGTGGCTGTGCCGGCCTATTGTACCGTTTTTGCTGGGACTGCTGGGCTCTCGTCATTTGTTCCCGGACTAACGGCATGACTCGTCGATCTTCTCACGCATCTGACGGACATGCTCTATCATTGTACGGTGGGCTGCAGGCTGCTGCTCCCAGGCCTCCTTTGCGACGTCCAGCAGGGTTGTCTGCCGAAGAGAAGTTCAAAAGGGGTGAAGCCAGTTGAGGCCTGAGGCACCTCCCTGATGCCGAACATGACGTAGGGCAACATCTTGTCCCAATCTCGGCGGTCCTCAATGGCTACTCGCCGTAGCATTTGTTTTAGCGTTTGGCTAAAGCGTTCCACGAGCCCGTCTGTCTGGGGGTGGTAAACGGTGGTCCTCAACTGCTTCACCCCCAGCAGCCTGCAGAGGTCAGCCGTTAGCCGGGACATAAACGGAGTACCCTGATCAGTCAGAATCTCTTTTGGGATACCCACCCGGCTGGCCAAAAGGAAAAGCTCCTGGGCTATGGCTTTTGCAGTGGCTTTTCGCTGGGGGATGGCCTCGGGATACCGGGTGGCGTAATCCACGATGACTAATATGTGCTCATGTCCCCGGGCCGACTTTCGGCAGCGGTCTGACCAGATCCATCCCGATGCGCTCGAAGGGCACCTCGACGATGGGCAGCGGTATCAGCGGGCTGGGGGGAGGAGTTCGTGGCGAAGTGATCTGACACGTGGGGCATGCCTGGCAGAACCTTTTCACTTCCGCTTCGATCCCCGGCCAGTGGAAACGGTCCCGGACCCGCTGGGCAGTGTTGGCGGCCCCCAAATGTCCGGCCATGGGGTGGCTGTGGGCCAGCTCCAGAACTGCTT
>JAUCMU010000125.1:13307651-13328663 GCA_032275025.1 Enteromius treurensis | reverse complement strand
CGAGGAACTGTTTGAACTGACTTTAAATATGGTGGGTAATAGGGCACAGCTGGTGATAATTAATAGTCAGGTGATTGTGAGCGTGTGTATGAGACTGTGCTGGAGTCAGTGCCCTCTGGTGGCGTGACATTATATGTTTGGGTTTTCATAGACAGTAGGTTTGTTCAGTAGCTCAAGGAGAACAGAGATCCTACTTAAGAGACAAGGAGCTCTGGTTCAAATCCTGTGTAACGACATTTTGACAAAACAGCTCAAATCGGTGTAAAAGAAGGTTGAAATGGTACAGTTGCACAAAATAAAAGTTTTTATATCAGTTTTGCATTTGTTAACACTATCAGGTAGGTTTAGGGTTGGATTTGGTGTAGGGCAAATTTTTAAACATGATAGAGCATTAACTCATTAGCTTCTTAGCACTAACCGTCGCCGTGCATACCTATATCAACGTAATAAAATTTAACCTGTGTTTTAGCACCAATCCGTGAACATTTCTCTTTGAAACTGTGGCATTACATGAATATGAATTTTAATACATGCAGGTTTTAAGGTTTGTAATCTACATGTTAAAATTGTTAAAATAGAGAATTCATACTTTGAAATGAACCAGCAGAAGAATCAAACATCTGAAGTGCCGCATTGTGATAAATGCCATTTGGACACACAAACATCCCCCCTTCTCTCACACACTGACTTGGAGATATGAGCGATGCATGATCAAGGATCTCATATTGATTTCTGTGAGGAAAAACAACTTGAGCTCTGCAGATGCTGGAATTTGCATTCAAAGCTGACATTTTATACCCGTTGGTTAAACATACAAACAACACAGTGAAATTGAAAACTTTTCTGTATAATAATTAAATCAAGGATGGTGAATATTTTATTATTTGTGGTAACTCTGCTTTTAATGAGGCAGTGAGGGGAAAACAGAGTGAGTGAGAGAGAAATGATTAATTTATTTCAACTTTCCTTTGGACTACGATGGTCCCCTGAGCCTATGAATCAGAGAATGACTCATCTTCATTTAGAAAATGCTCTGCATCAGCGTTAAGAAATGGGCTTTGTGGAATGAATGTAAGTCTCCAACTAATTACGCTTAAATCTTAGCTTTGTGTTACAGCGGCACTGCAATTCACCATGCAACTGCTGAAATCATTACAAAAACACGACATGATGATCTTCCCGTGGGACTGACTGGTCTGCGTCTGCGGGAGGCTGAGTGGGAAGGGTCCTCATGTAATTGACTGATGCAAGGCAAATGAGTTCCATTGAACCTCATCTTTTTCTCTGGGCCAGGATCTCTAAACTGTCCACTAAATTAGATGCTGGACAAACATTTCAAAGGATTTGACACTTGGTGGGTATGGCTTTGTGAAAGCAAGGATGTACCCAGACATTGTTCTTGTGAAGAACAGAAAACAATCTCAAGGAAAATAAAATGATATGCTGGCTACGACTGTAGTATTCGTGCATGAAGAGAGCCTGTGCAAAATAAACTTTTACTCTCTGACTAATTGTCTATTTATAGAGCACAACTTCTGCTTTCATCATAACATGTTGAAATGGTAAAAAAAAGTGTAACCCCTCTAGGCAATTCTGAATGGCTGCTGTCTGACTAGTGTGATAAACACTGTTTTTACTGAATAATAAAAAAAAAAAAACTATGTGCTGTAATTTCACTGCTAAAATTAAAATTTTATCATACTGCTTTCTGTCATTCTTTATCCTAAATGGTTCTATTCTATTCTATTCTATATACACGTTAGAATAAATAGAGGCCACCATCTCTAGACCATAGTAAAAAATGTGTGTTCACACTGGTAGTTATCTGGCTGAAAATGATAGATTTAGTCCTGATTCATTTAGCATTCACACTGTCATTATAAAACCAAGTCTAAAGATACAAAGTAAAAGACACCCAAAACAATGGCATTTGGCATTTTGGGCTAAGTGCACTCATCATATCTACGTGTACATATGGTTTTATCAGTTGACCTTTTACAAGTTGAAATGTGTAAATGAAGATATGTTGAAATGGAAATCCTACAGCAACAGCACCTGTACCAACTGTAAAGGATTTTGGTTTAGATGTTAGATGTCTTTGGTCTGTGTTGCATTCATATTTTAGCTGAACCACACCAGAGTTCATTTGGAAGTGAACCAAGCCCCTGAAAAGTTTGCTTATTGCTTATTTTAATAAAACCAAACATACCAAGTGTGAACATATCATACACTACCGTTCAAAATTAAGATTTTAAGAAATTTGTATTATTATTCAGCAAGGACACATTAATTTAATCATAAGTGACACTGAAGACTTTATGTTACAAAAGTCGTTTTTGTTGTTGTTGTTGTTGTTTTTTTGCAGTCAGTTCACTTGGGGGCAATATTTAAATAGGGAACGCCTGAAAGATCCAAAACAGTTGTTCAAGATTATAACCTAATAACACATTTCAGATTGAGAATAAAATCTTAAAAAATGAAGAATAATAATTTTGCAATCAAATCCAGTTAATATGCATGCTGTTGCTAGTGTAAACACACCAGCCATTGTTTTTTTAACTGCAAAGGCCTGTTCATACCAAGAAGAATGTTCAATATGATAAACATTTTAATTTCAATGAACGGCTGTTCTTGCATCTGTTCAGACCAACATTTGCATGCCATCAATGTGGCTGGATTTTTGCACAGAGAGATATCTAATCTCTTTTTTCATTGCACTGTAAAGAAACAACTTAGCAAATTCAAAATTCTCAATAGCTATTTTAGAACATGTAAATACTGTTTACCTTCCTTACTTCCTCATGACTTCAACTTTAGTGCCAAAAAAATAAAAATCTAAAACTACGCGATTAAAGTCGTAATATAACAAGAATAAAGTTGAAACTTTGAGATTAAAGTCAAAATATTGTGAGAATAAAAGTCTATACGAGATTAAAGTCAAAATACTACAAGATTAAAGTTGAAATATTACGAGAATAAAAGTCGAAATACTATGAGATTAAAGTCAAAATATTGTGAGAATAAAAGTCTAAATACTACGAGATTAAAGTCAAAATACTACAAGATTAAAGTTGAAATATTACGAGAATAAAAGATACAATACTATGAGATTAAAGTCGAAGTATTACGAGGATAAAAGTCGAAAGATTACAAGATTAAAGTTGGAGATATTCCAAAGCCTCTGCTTTCAAAATCTGCCAGTTTTATAACGAAATACAAACAAAATGTATATTATAACATGACTTATAAACTGTATTATAGCCTGACATATAGCTGAAATCACTTTAGTTTAAGCGGCAGTGTAGTCAATAATTTTACAATGAGACTTCATTATAAATTAGTCTGTAGCCTGATTGCCTATGCCTTCTGATGATCCTTCACTTTTACATCTTACAGCTATGCACTTGAAACAAAGAGGAAGAACACATTAATTTGAAAGCTGAGCTGTTTGATATCAAAAGCAACAAAGAAGAACATTATTACGATTACTGGGTGCATGCTACAAATAATAAATATATATAATACAGCGATGTAATCAGTAAAGAGCTTGAACGACAGATTATTGTAAGACACAATTTGTGTTTTGCTATAAAACTGAAAGCTGAGACTTTCTTTTAAAAGTACTAAAGGGACAAATCTTATTGGGTGGCGCACTATAACGAATCCAGTGGAAGGCATGAAATATTATTTCGAAACATATTGTTGTTGTTCCTGTTCAGCCTTTTAATAAATATCATATTCTTGATATTAAGCAGTTTTCGCGAGTTCTTAGATCTTAGATCCCAGTAAGATGAAGCAGCTGCTCGGATGCAGCAATCTTCAAATATGCCTAAATTCCGGTGGCCTTCTCTCATTCCGGGTTATTTGCAAGTGCACTATACTAAATATTATAACTTTAATTTGAAAGATTTTCTCGAAACATTTTTAACTTCATTCTCGTAATATTTCGACTTTATTGTCGTAATATTTCTGCTTTACTCTCGTTATATTTAGACTTTAATCTCTTATTTTAATTTTTTTGGAAGCACTAAAATGCTGTCGTACATGAAAAGCTAGTTTCAGAAATGGAAAGCTGCATATTGCTTTATGTACCAGGTTGAGCATGGTATTTTTGTTTTTTCATAAACACCATCTACTGTCAGATAGGGAATATGCATTTTCATCCAGCCTCCCTATTTTTTCCACATTTGCCATGAACCTGCGAAAACAATGCAAAGACTTTAAATCATCCAAGCCCTAGTAAAAATGTTCTATATTTAAAATACATTTATACTAAGTATAGTTCAAATTTATTCACATATTTAGTGACAAATTGTTTAAAACTTACTTACAATTAACAATTAAACTAGTACAACTAGTAAAATTAGTACAATTAAACTTTACTTGGAGTACTACTTGTGCACAGTGCAAATGTCTTCATTTTAAGCCTAAAATGTGTTTTTGTTTCATTATTGATAACGATTGTTTGATCTTTGAATAATATTGGGTCTTTAAATGCAAAATATTGAAAGTGTAAGTGAAGTATACTTGCAATGACTCCACTTTAGCACAATCATATATATTTCATATCTTTAGTTTTACCTCAGAGCATAATTAAAGTGCATTAAGTACAAAATTTGTTGTTCCAAATATAATATAGCAGACTTTAAATACACCAGTTTAGTGTACTAAAAGTACAACTGCAGAATATTGTATTAAGTACATAACTATGTAAATGTTTTTGTAGTATATTTAGCATGAAATCAATGTATTTAAATGTATTTTAGTATATTTATATTCACTAGGGAGGATATATTATAAGTCCCTTTCAAAAAAAATCTTCTTTCAGCGGTGGGGCAGCATACTGTATGTAGTATTACAATTTTTCCAATTCATACGGTTGCCTGTCTTCTCTGGTGGCAAACAAAAGGAGCGCACACATTTCAAGATACTTCCAACAACTTCTACTGTCATTAAATTCACCAATGCTACATCTTTGCCCAGAGAGAACTGCTTATTAACAGAGTTAATCCCTCTAACCTTTATCTGCAATGATACTCCAGATTCAGTCTGCACACTACCAGTTAATAATTGTCTCTGAGAAGTTCAAGTCTCATGCTCATTCGAAGTAATCAGATACCATTTTAAGCCTGTGATATTGGTTTGGGTTTTTGCGCTGTCCTCGACATTGTGATTAACACCACAAAGGTATTTCTTCAGTTGAGTGATGAAACAGAATCCTTTGTGAATGTGACTCAGCATGCTCCATGACTTGGGAATCAGATGTCACATTGTTTCCCATGGTTACCTCTCTAGTTTTACCAGAAGTGATCCAAGACTAAATCATTAGACATGGACAAGTCAGTCAGAGGAAACATAGAATACATATATATTGTTCCTAATCTCCTCCTATCTATTTAACCTGAGGTAATTTTTTTCCGCTTGGCATTTCTGACAGTACAGAGGATCTGTAAGCATCTACAATTTAAATGTGTTTTTCAGGATGGTGAACTCAACAATAGTTTCCCATCAGCTACTTGAATACCCGCCATTGCAGTTATCTCTGTTTGACTATAGGCTAATGTCTAATCTTTGAAGTTGTTTCTGGGTGTGCAGCCATGCACATTTACTGCTGAGATTTGACTGTAAACTGTTGATGAGTAGAGAAGCTGACTTCTGAACTGCCAATCATAGAGTGTGCTCTGTAAAAATAAGGTCACATGTTGTAATAAGGTGAAATTATAGAATAAAATGTGTGCAAACCAAACCCACATTCCATACAGCTGCAGAACCCAATGCGGCAAACTTATGAAAAACAATTTTGACTGATGAACATTACATACATACTGTTTAGAGTTGCAGAGTATTGTGAGTTTTCCTCCGTATGAAGCATTTTCCTTGTTCCATATTTTGTGTTTGGATTTTCCTGTGTATCCACCCAGCCTTGCCTTTTTGGATTATCGTTCTGTTTTGCCCCTTCCAGACTCTGTTTGCCGACCGAGCTACCCTGCTTGTATTCTGGACTATTCTTGTACATTGCCTTCTCTATACCTGTTTGCCGTTGTTTAGACCCTGCCTGTTTGACCTCGATTATTGATTAAAGCTAGCAAATGGATCTGCATGTCTCAGTTGCCTTTATCATACATACAGTGGCTGAATGAAGATTTGTTTCCAGGCAGAATAGACACAACACCCAGGTCTTAATAAATAAGTAATCTGATCAAATGTGCCTCTTGCCCCTTTTAAATCAGAAGGTGGCATGGACTGGAGGATCACAAAAGATGACAACATTAGCCTTTTCAGAAACACAGAGAAAAAGCCTGCACAATATTATAATATAAATAATAATATAGGGGTATAATAGCCCTTATCAGTTCAAGGTTTAGAAGAAATAATGGCAAGAAAGAAAATAATAAAAATGAAGTGTGAATTGCATAAACAAGCAAACTACACTGTACATTAAATTATATATATAAACTCTAGCCTTGATTGCACACTTAGATTTCTCTTTACAGTCTCTCCCAGACAGTACAAAGTTGTATTACTTTTATAGACTGTCATATAAAGGCATGTACCCATAACAAAACACCAGGTACTGGCGGTCCTGAGGCTCCACTTATTTAAACCCTATGCATATACAAGTTCTTACAGTTAAATATTTTCCACATATGTTTATTGTTTTTATTTTTTTTAAATAGGTCCAATAACCAAAAATTAAATTTGAATATTGGTGAGAAAAAGGAAAAATGTTGCCATATGAAATCTGTGGTTTTGTTTTCATAAAGGGATAGAATGGGAATCTTTATACAGTTATTTTTGTATCTTGCTATCTATCCTCCTACCCTGAAAATGACTGTAAAGATCTTATAAAACTGGGAGTTATTTATTTCCATTCATTTGTCATTATTAATAGCATGCTGTAAGGCCACCCCTGGAGTTCCTGTTTGTGTATTTTCTACCACTAGGTGTCCCAACTGAGTCATCGCATAGTTGTTCTGTTTTCACATACAAATAGTTCAGGTATCCCTGAACTGATGTGAGGATCAACGGTCTTGTTTGATTTTGCTTTAGCAGACATGACATTATTCCAGCCTCTCTGTGTTGAAGACAGTGTAGGTGAATGACTCATCCACACAACAGCCTTAGTTGCCCATATATATATATATATATATATATAACTTTTTAAAATAAATGAAATTGCATTTCTTATTCCAGAATAAAAAAATCAATCATGGTTACACCAACACTCCCAGTTTCTGTTAATAAAATATTTAAACCAATTTAACATTGTCCTAATTTGGTTCAATCAAAACAAAAAATTTAAATATCCAATACAGGGTTCAAATCTGTGATGGATACTGGACAACGAGGGGGCTTTGACAACCACACTTCCAGTAGAGTTTTTCAGACTAGACTGGATAAAACATCATCTTATTAATTGTGTTCTTTTCAGTCTTCTGATTAGGTTTTGTAACAATACAGCAAATAATTCATTTTATTTAATTTTATTAAATCGCACAGCACAAATTTAACAATTATTCTTAACATGATAATTGGTCTTCATTGTGCTAATTATTCCATGTATACAGAGACAAATGCAAATTATTTTTGCATGTCACGTTTTTACTCTTCAACACTTGCATATATTTCATTCCTGTCAGTGTTTAGCCAAACACAGTGCAGGAACTTTTCCTCTTTGACCCACTGAACATGTTTGATTTGGTCTTCTTAATTAAGATGCATCTTACTCATTATAATGAGAACAAGCCTCAACAAGATTTCGAAGCTTGGCGTGATGTGTTGACGTCAAACATAGCCCATTAACAACAGAAATAGACACACCATTAAGTGTGTTCTCGCATTAGACACAATGAGATGGAAACAATATGCTCTCTTTTAGACCACCACACCTCCCTTAAGGTGTATGAAGTATTTTAGGAACTCCAGCAGCAATACACAGAATATAAAGGCAAGAATACATGGCAAAGAAAAAGGGGGGGGGGAAACTTCTCATTATATAACACACTCCCTGTGCTCTTAGCACAGCCCGTGGCCTGAGGGTCAGTTTTTCATAAATCTCATTATTTTAAAAACCTGGCCCAGTTTGGCATAGTGATATGAAGACACAAGTGCAAGAAAAGTGGGAAGAGAATGTGTCAAAACAAGTCTAGAGGAAAAATTCTTGTACCAGACATACAAGAGTTATGTCTTATAATCCAATCAGCATGTAAAAGTTTAGTTTACTAAACATAACTTGCATTGTTTCCGAAGGTAAACAAAGGTGTAGCTGGTGTTCGTGCTGACATCCCATCTGTGTGTCCTGACATCCTATTTCTGTCCTGTTTTGTAATGGATAATCTTCTCACCCATCCATTCAGTCGTGATTTTCACCACACACATTTTCTGAGTGTTTAATGCACGGATTAATGGAAGTGTGTAACACAACTACCATTAGTCAAATTTAGCATCACAGGAAATTCCTAACCTAATCGCAGTGATAAAAGTTAATCCACGCTTGAAATATGATTAAAGGCTGAGATGATTCACCGGTCAGTTAAACTGAAAGGCAAGGTGGAACAGACCACCCACACAACAGTTGAGTAGGATTACAATCGGGTCTTCGCGAGGTAAATCAAATAAAAGCATTACATACATTTATAGCAATGCTACATTATTCCTTAAAATAGACCTTTATGAGACATAGATCTTTCCCTCAAATTTTAATAGCGTTACGTACTTTTTTTGCAAGGCCTGGAGCAAGAGCAGCTAAGCATTTACCAAAACAAGTTCAATCACAAGCAGCTGAGTGGGTGCACAGATGGATTTTAAACCGTCCACCTTGAGATGCTGTGCAAGAGCAGTTCACATGTGAGTGCGGACACTATATCATCTGTATTTGGAGATTAAAGAGTCAAAATTAACTTCTAATGCAATCGTTCCCCTGACATTTAGTCCAATGTAACAGCATTGGCCCGTGCTGATCCCTGTGATTATGACATCATATTAAATCAGTCTCTGTGAAGAAGCTACAAAGTTTCTCATACCTGAAACGTTATTAAAAGAATATTATGAATTGCAGTAATATTTGTTTTTGATTAATGGATGCTAATCAAAAATGTGCTTTATTACATTTATGTTCAAACACCCTGAACTGGAAAATTTAAATAATTGTTTCAATTAATGACTTATTTGGGCTTGGACTAATTTGGAAACTAAACCTATTTGGTCAAAGGTTTAACACATATTTTTCTTGTTTTCAAGGAGGAAGTTTCTTTAATACTCTTCATTGCCACTGTAACATGTCTTGCCGGTAATTAGACTGCTTCTGTCTGATGAAAAAAAAAAAAGAAAGAAAAATTAGAAAATATATCTAAATAAATGCATCTCTATGTGCAAAGTCAAAACCATATTTTTTCTATCAATAAATATGTCTCACAACTGTGGTTTTAAAAATCATTAAAACAGCTTCAAGTGTAAATACTGCAATTGTCTGATTAAAAACTGTTATGTGACTCCTGATGTTTTCTACTAATGAGGTGCTAGAGTGGTGCATTAATTTGCAAGCTAACAGGAAAGAGGAAAAAATGGAGGAAACATTGAATGCTGTACATTAAATTTTTTGCCTTGTTAGTTCCAGGATGACACCCTGCCTGCTCCCCACAGGCAGACACGGCTGCTGCTTTCTCAATTTATAATCTGAATGAAAATCTAAAAATACCCACAGCATTTTATGAATGAAACACTAAAAATATAACTCGCATCCATCCCTCTTTCGCACCCGCTCCTCTCCCTCCCTCTCTCCTTCTCTCATACTTCCTCTTTTCCCCTAGTGCTGAAGTGTCTCAGAATCAGATGGATGACAACACATGCCCACACTCCTAGGTGTATTAATGTCCTGGGCTGAGCCTCCAAATATCAGTATACATTATCACCTGATCTATCAAGAAAAAAACTCAGAGACCTTGATTTTGAGTATTAGTGCTCCTGGCCCAGAGTTGCTGAAAATGTGTAAGTTTTTGTTGCCAACCTTCATGGCTGTGGCTTATGCTGAGATTCTCAATAGAGAACAACCCACCCCACCTTTACAGCCTGTGATTGAACAGTGCTGATCTTGGACACTAAACAGTTTATATATCTGGCTTGTGGCCCAATCTGAAGCTTGTGTTGTTTTATCTGGATGGTCAAAATTTGGTTTTATAATTGCATTTTCACACTGAGAACATTATTTCATCACTGTGAGTGTAATAAAATACCTTTTTGGTAACTTTTTTCAATATTTGAATTTCCATTTAAAGGTTTTTTAATATTAGCCGATAGCCATAAACAATATAAAAGTTAACATTACAACATAAAAGCATTATTATTATTATAATGTTTAAAAAGCTTTATAGCTCAATTAATTTTTTTCACATTTTTTATTATAATTGCTTTTATAAAATGACAAACCATTTAAATCCGTTAACACTTTATTTTCGATAGTCCACTTCAGATATTCTACTAACCTTGCTAACTACACTAGTTGACATATTCTCTCTGAAAGCACCTCTATTAATGTCAGAAAGTACAGTTTTGGTACAAGCTCTGTGGTCCACTGTAGCGGTAGACCAACAATAAAGGACTGGGCCATCTGACCAGTCACAGCAGTGAGGGCTCACGGGAAGTAGGGGTTTAGACAGACTGAGTCTTCGAACTGCTTCACAAGAGTCGTTTACGAATCACTTAGAAATGGGGTAAAACTAAATAGATTTTTTGAGAAAACTAAAGTGTTTTTTGGCCTTGCATAAATGTAAACCTGTTTTAAGAGACTCATAAAGCAAAATTAGCAACCTTTAAAATGGCATAATAGGGGCAATTTAAATCCTTTAAAACGGCTCTAGGTTACGCATGTAACCCTAGTTCCTCGAAGGAACGAGACGCTATGGGAACGCCTCCAGCGTGATGGCTCTGAATCGTGTGTAAAATCAGCCAATGAATAGTTGGAACGCACCGCACCATTTACTTTCAGCCACCTCTAATGAGGAATGAGGAACACCTGCTGGCAATCACCTGTAGGAACATAAAAGAGAGGCTAACCATTCAGTCTACGGCTGAGCTCAAGGTAACAACACTACTAACCTGTTTGTCTCTCATGCTTACCTGCCCATAGATATGCTGAGCTGGTCGTTGACTGTTGTTCTCTCCATATTCTCCTGGAATGCACCTGTGCAATGCTGAATTTACCTGAGATACTTACCTGAGATACTTACCTGGCTTCCTTACTTGAGTTCACAGCTCCCATTGGTTCTAGTAAGCGATTAGGAGATCGCTCATCAGCTGTAAGACAGAAACACTACTCACCTGTACACACTCATCTGTAGGTCTCACACTGTGCTGGAATCACTGGAGTACGATCAGGAGATCGTGTTGATGTTTATACTTACCTGTAAACTCACCTCTGCTTACTCACCTCACCTAGGTCCTCTGAAGCCAGTTGCAAAGAAGTTAATAGCTATTGCAGATCGCCAATCTAGAGGAGTTGCTTTATGAACTTTCTGTTGATTTTCTTGCTGATTTTTGCTGAAAGCCTGAGATTTCTGTTGAGCCTGTTCCCTGTTGGGAAAACTACTTTGATTTGAACTCATGTCTCTGGTTGGCTTCTAAACGTTACACTGTCATGCAGTGGAGCGCTGACAGAGGATGCCGAAAGTGTGGTAACGAGACGCAGCGTTGCTCTTCAGGAAGTTGAGCTGCGTCTATGAGACGCAATGGGAACGAGATGCCCACTCCCCCAGACTTTCAAATCCCTGTCTAGTGTGTGTTTGTGCACAGCTACGACAGTAAGACAGAAGAGCCCGGAGTGGCTCGCATATCCAATCCTAAAAAACGGACAAATGTGTGGGGGGTGGACCACCCAGCAGCGTTGCAAATATTGGCCTTCGGGACCCCTGCTAACAGGGCCTTCGAGGCCACCACACCGCATGCCGAGTGTGAAGTGAGTGACTCCAGTATAGAAACAAGCCTGCAGAAATTCCAGAACTCTACTGACTGGGCAGTTAACTGGATCTTGCTGGCATTTTCTACACCAGGAAGTGAATAACTTCCACTTCAGGGCATATAGTTTCCTCATAGATGGAGCTCTGGACTTGAGCATGATCTCAACAACCTTGGTCGTTTCCACAACTCCGGACGAGGGTGCACTATGGTGCCCCTGGCTTGTGAGAGGAGATCCCTCCTGATCGGAATTTCCCATGTAAGGCCATCTACGTAGGATGTCCATCAGGTCCGAGAACCATACTCGGCCCGTCCAGAATGGCACTACAAGTAGTAGACTGGCCGCGTCCCGGCACACTCTCTCCTGGGAACAGAGCTATCGGGGGAAAAGCGTACAGACGAAGCCTCGGCCATGTCTGTACCATGGCATCCAGCCCCAGTGGAGCTGGATGATCTAGAGAATACAAGAGAGGACATTGCTTGTTCTCTCTTGTCGCGAAGAGGTCCACTTCTGCCTGGAAAAAACATTCTCCAGATCTGCTCCACCACCTCTGGGTGGAGCATCCATTCCCCCCGGGCCTCAGACCCCGTCTCAACAGGATTTCTGCTCCTATGTTTTGATGGGAATATAGATGGCTGTCGGTGAGAGGGATCTGTCCCGGACCCACACAAGGATCTGGTGCGCCAGCTTGTTCAAGGGGGAAGTAGCAGAGCGCGCTCCCCTAGCGCTCCCGCCTGGCTATCGATTGACCCCGAGCTGGAGCATTAAGATAGGGCTCACCCGTCTCAGTTTCCCCAGCTTGAGGTCAGGCTGCGATCTGCATCGGCTTGAGCAGGACCAGTGCAGCGAGAATCGCTTATATAGGCTCTCTTTATATCACTAAAGAGAATCCACCGTGAGCGAGGCACACATTGTGACATTTTCTCACAATGTCTGCAGCTCTCCTCATATTGTTGGAGAACTGCATCAACGTGCTTCGCTCCCCGGCAGACTACACATAATGTGTGTGTGTCACTCGGCAATATATAACTCTCTTGTACAGAAGTACACACACTCTGTATGGTGGTGAGTCGCCCTTGCCCCTTTTTTTTCTTTTTTTTAACAGAGACACTTTCACTGACAAACACACAACACAGAGCATTTTCGCTGAAAGACAGTAAGCTATCTGCCAGCAGCATTCCAAGTGCTTTTATGCTTTCTTTCCAGTGATGTCACCCGCCTATGACGTCCCAAATATTTATTGGCTTATTTTACACATGATTCAGAGATGTCACGCTGGAGGCGTTCCCATAGCGTCACGTCAATGCTGCTCGAGTTCCTGAAGAGGAACTGGGTTTTATTCACTTCCATTGCAAGTTCATCATCATAACATATTTTTTCTATTATTACTATTCTTGCGAATGTAAGGAAAGCAAGACAAACATTGAATTTTTTTTTTTGGTGTTTAACTGCATGTCACAGATGCTGTTGATTAAATGTAACTTTCATTGAAGCTGATATATTCCTTTAAATGTTTAGGTCTTAAACACCACAAAATTTTATGGTTGACACTTGGAGAGACATGCTGCAAAGACAACTGGAATGTAAACCCTCCATTATCAGGCTGACCTCGTCACAAACTCCCAGCATAACTCACACCATGCTGTGCCAACACACCCATGGCACAGTCTGACAGCCAACCGTCATAATATTTACACACTGCACCTATGTCACAGAAAAAAATAAATAAATAAAGCAGCAGACTTAACACAAGGCCTGGCAGATGCAGTGAAAAGCAGGTTCTGTCTAAATAAATGAAAACAATTCTTTCCATACTATTCAGAATTATGGAGAACACCATGATGTCATAAAAGTGGAACGTTAGGAATTAAAGGCATTTCCTCTAACCAAGAGCCGCAAATGTCAGATGCTCTGTTTTTGGTCATTAGGGGCTTTTTTATGTAGCATATACAGTATTCTGGAAGTCTCAGCTGTAGCTCATATAGTAATCACTCAAAAGCTGGTCAAAGACACTCATGCAACACTGTCTAATATGGTGAACTACTGCAAATGGTATGCTTTGTTCCAGAAGAGAGGAAACCATGCTTTTAGACAGAAAGAGTTATTTTATGAAAGTTTGTAAATTAAAACTAAATATGACTTATGTGTAGAGTGTTTTATATTGGTTTGGCATGATTACTTCTACACATACAAGCTTTGTTCTTGGATTAAAAAAATTAACCAAATTAACTACTTCCATGTATATTTAATGTTTAGCGTGTTTATTTTACTGATAAAACTAATGAATCGCATGCTTGTCTACATGGATGTGACTGTGCAGTTTGTTTGAACACAATTCCAAACAATTTGTCAAGTCTTGTTCCGTATTTGTAGAGTCATTACAAAATGTTTGTGTAGACATCCGTGGCATCTGTTCTTATCACTGCCATCACGGCACAGAGCCTGTGAACTGTTGACCAGTCATGTCAAAACTGATGAAGTCATGGTTTTCACTAGAGAACACGAGGCCATGTGAGGAAGTGATATTTCTCATTCTTCTGATAGGAACCAAGTTGAATGGTTGGATGAGCAACAGCAAAGGCATCTGCTGGCCATTGATCTGCTTCTACAGCTTAAAAAAAATTTAATCATGAGAAAGCGTCAGTTTTTAAAAAGTATTTAAACTAGATTTTAGTGAAAAATCCTAATTTTATTCCTTCAGTCTTTAGTGTCAAAAGAAGTTGCTTAGAGAACCTATTAGAGAACCTTTTTAGAGAAGTTGTAAATGTTGTAAATGCATGTCGTAAATATCAGATGTCTGAAATCTAAACACAGAAAGAGCTTTCGAGAATACTTTTATGATCAGAATTTGCAAGATATTCACAAGAATTTATTATTTTTAACTGAGGAAAAAAGGTAACCACCTTTGCATGAATCTGTGCCAAAGGCATACAATTAATACATTGTATAGTTGTATAGCAACAGACAAACTGTCTGTGGATAAAAATGTGGACAAGCAGTAATTAAATAGGCTTTTCTCTCAATTGCCTGATGCAACAGGAAGGATTTCATACTGTATGTGTGTAATTATAACATTTTATGCTGTGTTTTTTTCACTTGATTAAATAACTATACAGCCTTAGCTCTGTAATACGTAGCACAGATTCCCAACAATATTATTTAATTTGTAATAGAGTGTTTGCGCCAATTCTGGGAGTTCCAGGTATTCATAGAATGATAATTATAGTGATTCATTGTCTGAATGCCTGCCAAGGAGGTGAGTGGGCATTTGTGTGTTTGTATGGGCTGTTGTGAGTGTGTTGGTGTGAATGTGTTTCAGAATGTGTTACTCTGGAAAACTTGCAACAGCTTACACTGCACACACACGCAGTGCGGTTTGAAATTGAAAAGTGAAGCTGGCAAAATAAATGGCAGCCTATACAGAAGGGGGCCAAGGGTAGTGCCAAAACACACTGCCAACTCAGCATGTAACAAACAGCAGAGGCAGAGAGTGAGAGAGAAAGAGATAGAACCAGACAAAGAGATGGAGAACTTGAGCCTGAACTAGCCAAGCACACCTCACTCTGCAGCCGCATCTCTAAGCTCAACGAGCCAGAGAGAACAAGAGCAGGAGCTTAGAAGTCAGCCAAGACAGCAGATAACATCACACTGAAAGTGTAAAAAAGTCTGTAAATAACTAAAGATTATCATATGTAAGCACATACCTTGATAGGGAGGTTTCCAAGACTGTCAGCATCTCAGCTGATGGCTCATCATATTTTGCACACCCTGATGGTTATGGCCTCTTTTGTGCTCATCTCTCCTTGAGCTTTGTGTAAACTTACTTAATCTGCATTGCAATACTTTAAGAAACTAAAATCACCAGGGCTGACCAGAGTTGGGCAAAAATCAGAACTGACAAATTGACTTCTTTGTCAATGTCTGCACTGAAATTTTTGTTAAATTAGCCACGTCCCACAGGAATTAATTGCAAGAAGTGGAATTTACTGAATTGTATCTGAAATCACACACTTCCCAACTATAAAAACAGTATGTGAAAAGAGTGGTATGTCAGAATTGTCAGTAATTATAAAAGAGTAGGCATCCACGTCACATGGTAATGTTACACCTGAGGCTCCTCCACCACCTGATGACCAGAGGAAGATGTCACCGGAGTACTAAACAGTATCCAGACTCTAAATCCCATCATGCCTCTTACCTGGGACTGATCACTCACACCTCTTCATCCACCACACCCACTCATTTACCACTGTATTTATAGCAGCACTCCACGAAGACTCTTCGCAAAGTCTTTTTCTGAGCATTTAACCTGTTTGATTATTGACCTTGGACTGTTTACCCTTCTGTGATCATTTGCTTTGTGATTGTGATTGTTCTCTGCCTTCCTTGAACTCTGCCTGTGACCTCGGTTCTGATATTGTATCTGCCCCACCTGACTCCTCTGGTGCGACTATCCTGAATAAAAAAAGATGCAAATGGATCCCTCTCTGCCTGGTCCCACATTACAGAAGACTTTGCCACCACACGATTCAGCAGCTATCCATCGGCTCTCAACGGAACTCGTGGCTCAAGCTTCTCGCCTCGCAACTCACCAAGCACAGCTAGAATGGCTCACAAGCTTAACAGAGGAGCTTGTTCAAGCACTCCACGATTGTGATTGCAAGCTGCCACGGTAAACGCTCCTTCTCCAGCAATTCATGAAACTGTGTCACCATCAACTAAACCAACGATTGACATTCCCCGAAAAATTCTATGGAACCCCAGTTAAGAGTAAAGGTTTCCTACAGGAAGAGCCTTAGAATGGGCTACTGCGGTTTGGCGACCGGATGGCTTAGCCTTCCCCACATTCAGGGCATTCCTTCAAATTTTCTGAGAAGTTTTCCAACACTCAAATAAGGGCAGGAGTGCGGGTGAGCAACTTCTCACACTAACACAAGGCAAGCGAACGGCAGCGGAGTTTGCTCTCACATTCCGAATGCCCAAGACCGATAACCCCCCAATTCTCAATTCAAAGCCCAGCGATCTACCACCTGAATACAGAGATCTCCAGCAGGCCTTTAGCAAAAATCAAGCCTCTCAACTACCCGAACATCATCCCACAGACTGTGCCATCGATCTTCTACCCAGCTCCACACTACCCAAGGGACAAATTTTTCCCCTCTTGCAGCCAAAATCAGCAGAAATGAAGGCCTCCATTGAAGAGGAATTGGCCAAAGGTTTCATTCAAACATCCACATCTCCAGCCTCAGCAGGGGTTTTCTTTGTTAAGAAGAAGGATGGCGGGTTGAGACCTTTCATTGACTATAGAGACCCGAATGACATAACGGTCAAAAATGCATTACCCCTTGCCACTAGTACCAGCTGCACTGGAGCGACTTCGTCAAGCCAAATATTTCACCAAACTTGACTTGCGCAGCGCCTACAACCTCATTCGGATCGAAAAGGAGATGAATGGAAGACACCCTTTTCCACCACTAGTGGGCACTATGAATACTGGGTTATGCCTTTCAGCCTTTCAAATAGTGCCTCAGTCTTCCAGTCCTTCATAAATTATGTTTACCAGGACATACTGGATAGATGGGTGATTGTGTACATCGATGGCATTCTTATATATTCCCAGACCCTTAAAAGAACATGCTTTAGATCCGTTCCCTTTCGACATTTCACTCGTACTGCGTCTGCTAAGACGCATGGGGAAAACTCCTTTTTCCCCCTAACTGAGGCCTATTCTAAAACGCAGTTTTATTATTTATTAAAACTGCACGGTCATTGGCCGCTGTATTGGGGACTATTTTTAACCAATGGGCAAGGCCCCGCGAATAGCGGGCCAATGCCGTCGACCACACCCCATGGCGTGATGTCTCTGGTATGGCAGGTATATAGCAGGTGGCGCCATGGTGGTGTGATGGGGCGTGTCCCGCGTCTATTTAAGGCGAGGGACCGCCAGCCATCTTCAGATCTTTCTCCTTCAGTGACAGATTCTTTGCTGTCCCTGACTGGAAGCCTTCCTCTGTCGTCTGCAGCTGGATTATTCCCCTGCCACCTCAGTGTGTATTTCATGTGACGATGGGCGCACCTCTTTGAGCTGTTCTATCCACATAAAGCTGTTTCACACTCTAGCGCGCTCGCTCGTTCTTGCTCTCTCACATTCTCACGCTCTTCCCGCTCATGGCGAGAGCTGTGTAATTCGTGTGAGATTGGGTACGTTTGAGCGAATTATGTAGACATAATCTGCCTGCTCAGTGTGTGTTTCAGATAAAGATTTGTGTACCTCGTCACGGGCTGTGCGTTTCCTTAAAAACGCTCAAAAAAAACAGTCTGCCTCACAATCTAGCAGCGCGTTCTCACTGACTCTCTTAAGCTCTCATTTCTTCCCTTCAAGACGAGAAATGAATTTGCGATTGAGATGGAGTATGTTTAAGTGAAAAAAAATGGCATAAGTTATTAGTCCCTGCACAGCGACATAACTACAAACATAATAAATCCCTTATCACTCTGCCTGAATGCCTGGTGCGCCATTCCGGGGGTGTCAAATCACCTGGGAATTTCGCAAAGAGCAAGCCGTCCCCCAGCCAACAGATAGTTTTTCTGGGAACAGTGATAGACTCAAAGCAAATGAGCGCAGCGCTCTCACCAGAGGGGGCCGTGAACATTTGAGCCCGGCCTCTTTCGAACCCGGCCCCAAGCGCACTCTGAAAGCTTTCCAAAGGATGCTCGGGTTGATGTCAGCAGCCTCGCAGGTCCTGCAGCTAGGCCTCCTACACATGAGGCCCCTGCAGTTCTGGTTAAAAGCATGGGTGCCACCGCGAGCCTGGCGTCCAATCTTGGCCGAGGCTTCCTCTCTATGCTTTCCCTCCGACTTGAAAACACCCCTAAGTGTAACATATCGCTGATATTGTCATTCTTGCAGCCCCTGCTGGATGTGGGCCGAGCACTTTCCACCCTCAGGGCTTACGTGGCGGCTATATCAGCCCACCATGACCTGATAGCAGGACAAACCGGGGCTAAAGATGCTTTGCTCATCCAAATTTTGAAAGGCGCGAGGCGGTCCTCACACTGTCCCAACTTGGGACCTGCCCACAGTACTGAATGCTCTCAAAAGCCCTCCCTTTGAGCCCCTTCAGACGGCAACAGTGCTGTCTTTCAGCCCTGCATGCCTTGAGTTTGGGTGAAATGACTCGAAAGTCATCCTGAAACCGAGGCACGGCTATGTACCTAAAGTACTCTCTACGCCGTTCAGAGCTCAGGTGGTTTCTCTAGCGGCTTTGCCCCCCTCCGAGGGCCAGGACTCCAACCCTCTCTGCGAAGCGAGTCAGACTGAACTGATTGTCATTATAGGCTCTCTAACTGCAGTTCTTAGCTTCAGTTATAGCCTGACAGACTTACTCTCTGAGCTTCACTTGCAGCGCTATACAGTGCATTATTGTCTGACTAAACTCCCTTCCGAAAAAGCGAGTCAGATCAAGCTTATTGTCACTATAGGCTCTCTAACTGCAGCCTCTCAGCTTCAGTTATAGCCCGACAGAATTACATTTTGAGTTTAACTTACAAAGCTATACAGCGCTTTATTATCTGACTAAACTCCCTTCTTTTAAGCGAGTCAGTCAAAGTCATTGTCCCTATAGGCTCCCTGAACTGCAGTCTCCTCAGCTTCAGTCATAGCCTGACAAAACTAAACTGAGCTATCTGGCGCCGCCGGCTTATCAGCGAGTGTATTCACCTCTGCATTCAACTGTGCTGTAAGGCGCTAATACTTCTAACAACTCTCTGTCCAATGAGAGTTACTATGACTTGTGCTTGCTGGCTGCTGTATCCCACATTAGTCGCTGCCTAGTTACAAACACAGTAAATGATCTCTAAACCAGCCCGAAATGGCCCGGCTTACGAGTGGTATAATCATATATCAGGGTTCTTTCACTGTTTGACCGCTTTGCGCTCAAAAGGAGAAAGCTCGGTAATGATTACATCACTTGCATATTCTATTACCTAGGCTCATAGCCTCCAAGTGATTGGACAAGGATGCTTGTAACGTATGAGGCCTCGGGTTTCCCCTAGGTCCGCTCTCAGGCTTTCAGATTTCAGAACTTATAGCACGGCGGGATTGTACTGTGTGCCCCATGCGTCTTAGCAGACGCAGTACGAGTGAAATGTCAAAAGGGAACATATAGGTTACTTCCGTAACCACTGTTCCCTGAGACATGGAACGAGTACTGCGTTCGGTGCCGTGCTATGAGAGGCCGTCGCTTCAGTCGGAAAAATCTGAAGATGGCTGGCGATCCCTCACCTTAAATAGATGAGGAGCACGCCCCATCACACATCCCACAGAGACATCACGCCATAGGGTGTGGTCGACGGCACTGGCCCGCTGTTCGCGGGGCCTTGCCCATTGGTTAAAAATAGTCCCCAATAAAGCGGCCAATACCGCGCAGTTTTATAAATAAAAAACTGCGTTTTAAAATAGGCTTCAGTTAGGGGAAAAAAAGTTCCCCCCCATGTGTCTTAGCAGACGCAGTACTTGTTCCATGTCTCAGGGAACAGTGGTTACGGAAGTAACCTATACATTTTTATTTGCTGTGTGACACAAAAACTGACCTAGACTTACATATGACATGCAGTCAGTGCTTGAAGTAGAAAAAAGAACTGGCCGTACTCATCCCCACTGTCCCGTCAAATTAATAATTAATTAATTCATTGTTTGAAATTCCATTCACATTTGTTTGTAAATCACTTTTCATGATACACTGTTGCAAATTTCACAGAACATTTCTACACTACATTTAGTCAATCTGTGATACCAAACAAGAACACAGGGGGCGCCAAATAACCACTAAACCACCTACCCTGACCTGAACTTCTTTGAGCTGTTCATACAGTTTTCATCAACAGCCTAACACACCCCTAATCCTTACCACTGCTAATATATGCACACCGAAGTCAATTTCTGTGCATAAATAGAACACAAATGGAAACAGAAACTTCAAGAGAAACTTCCAAGGAGGCTTCAATTTCTATGGAGGCTTGGAAAACCATGTTCTGGTGCTCAGAACTACGTCTACAGTGTA
>JAUCMU010000125.1:13267001-13286142 GCA_032275025.1 Enteromius treurensis | reverse complement strand
TCACTTTTATTTATATAGCGCTTTTAACAATACAGATTGTAGCAAAGCACTGAACATTATCAAACAGGAGAATAGAGTGATGGTACTGTATAATGACAAGATTAAACTATTTACAGTATTTATCAAATGCAGAGACGGTCTCTGTAGTCAAGACGACGATAATCACTAGAAATTAGGTGCCCCAACGAAGCAAGCCAGAAGCGACAGCAGCAAGGAACCAAAACACTATCCGTGAGAGAATGGATAAAAAACCTTGGGAGATGCATATATATATATATATATATATATATATATATGTATGTATAAACATGCTGTAAAATCAGTAAATGACAGTTGTAAAATAAATTAAGATTATTAAAGTATGCTTTACAACAAAATACTACTTTTGTAAAAACTCTCTTTTTTCTTTCACTTTCTACTTCATATTTATATTTTTGATTCAGTGTTATTTGCATTTCATTGTAATTTGTGAGTTTTTCTAAAAAGTTTGAATTGTTTTACCACCTTTTTTCATCGCAGGTAAGATTTCTGTTGTAGTAATTAACTGAATGTGTTTTAAATACACATTTCATCAACAATAAATCCAATTAGCTTAATTATCAATCAGTTTAAGGCAATATTTGTTCCATAGCTAGCCATATTTTAATCTTATTCATATGTTTTAACTTTATAAATCTGGTTTTTAAATGTGCTGATCTTAAGCAGTTGAAAATATGATTAATTAAGGAAAATAAAAAAAGATGCAAATAGGTAATAATGAAATATGCAGAGTGTAGAAACCACGCATATTTTATTTCTATATGACTGATAAATATGCATTTACTAATTTATTTATTTTTCATGTTAAAACAGTATAATGCAAATTGATGTTTTTTTTGTTTGTTTGTTTTGTTTTGTTTTAAAATGAAATTAAAATGTATAAATCTTGAATTCAGGTGTAAGTATTTTTAGTGTATTATGTAGTATTATATAATGCTACACACACACACACACACACACACACACACACACACACGTATATAACTAATTATTAAAAGTAATAAATTAATACAATTTAGATCAAAGATTTACATACTAGTTTATTTGGTAAGAAAGGAGATTTTATTATTATTATTAATAATAAATATCTTAAAGTTTATATAGTTGTTGTTTGTGTTCTACAATTTGATCTCTTTATCTATGCCTCTTAAATACACATATAACAACTACCACTAATTGATAGACATGACCTATTTGTCACATAGGTACAAACTGAATAGAATTTCAAAAAAAGACAGATAAATAAAATTTAACATGATAAATAATAAGAGAACGGGATGAAGGTCTAGGGCCCTCTACTGTCTGAAATAAATACTGCATCAAAAAAAAAAAAGATCTACACCTTGCACTTTATCAACTTCATTATATTATATTTGCTCTTTCGCTGTTCTTTTTCTTTGGAACATTAATCAAATGCTATAATTCTTTAAGTCGTTGGTTTGTGGAAATCATAATGGAGTTATAAAAATCAAATGTTAAGGGTTGTTCTCTGTAGCTTATTTGAATTACATGACATTTTATTATAGATACACTGTCAAGCTCAATAGTTCAAGGCTGTTATAGGAAGAAAAATTTCATAAATGACCCGCAAAGTATGGTTTAGTATGATACCATGCAATCTGTCAAGGTAAAGGAACACTTTGGATAGAAAAGCATGAGTCATTTCCGTCACACTGAGACATAGCAATAGCTGAATAGCATTGATTATGTTTCAATCCTGAGGCTCTGAACCCACCTGAACCTTGTCAATGTCCATTCCTACTTAGCAACTGAGTACAAACACATTGTACTCTCACCATTTGTTGCCTTGTTAGCAAGCAATGCTGACCTGTGCGTCGAATGCAGACATATGGCGAGGGTGGAGTAATAGCTAGAAATTGGAGCTTATAGAGGATGTTACACAACATGATCTTTACTAAGAAATGCCAAACAGCATATATTGGAAACCGCTGAGATAATGATAGCTATTCTTCTGGAATTCAAAAACAGTCATTGTGAAGTGAAAATGTGGGCCGACTAACCATTCGTCTGGGATGCTGAAGCGCTGCTATTTACATAATAAATGTATGTGCACCATGCACATGTATTATGAACATATAAGTAGACACACATGCATGTACATATTTTGTTATATTTGTATATTACATATATATTATATATACACACTGTCACTAATGAGGGGAAACGGGAGCCCTGCGGATCCATCTGCAGACTTATTTATTACAAACACAGAGACAATACATGCAGAGTTGGGGCAATGGCAAACGGGAACATAGTAGGCAAAGACGAGAAAATAATCCAATACAGGCTATGGTCAGATGAGCGGCGGACTTAATCCAAGAGGGCAGAGACATTAGAATAACCCAGGAAACGTGGCATGGGTCAACAACGATAAATCCAAACGGGGAAAACACAGGGAAACACGGAGCAGATGACCGGTCTGCACAGAAGAGCAGGTTAATGGTGGCCGGTTTGGCCGAAACTGTACCTGCGTCCGACTCGTGGCAGCTGGTTCCCGTAGCCGGGGCAGGTCCGAACGAGTGTCCAACGACCTCCGCGGCTGGTTCAGGGCTGGGTAAAAGTTCAATGGCCTCCTTGGCCAGTTCAGGGCAAGACAAAAGTTCAATGACAGCCTCCATGTCCAGTTCAAGACAGGATGGGCTGGACACAAGTAGGAGAACAGGCTCTAGGGTTGTGCAATCACCAGCGGGTCCTCAGGAAAGTAGACTGACCCCTCCTAAGGCTGTGCAGCCACTGGTGGAACCTCTGACAAATCAATGTCACTAGCAGGCTCAGGCGGCCCGGGCCACGGCAAATCAGGAAGGCTGACAGGTTCTGGCGGATTTGGCCACAGCAATTCAGTATCATCAGTGGACTCAGGGGTTCAGTGTTAAAACGGCCCACACACTTAAAATGGCAAATGCCATAAAGGGGAGCACAGAACACAGGGGAACAGTCACTTGAATGTGGGGTGCGGCAACCCTGATCACACCTGCTGTTTTTTCAGTCCTTAACGGGAGGTCCATTAAACTAGATATTAACCTCACTTGCCTTGAGGAAGCCTTCTTGGCTGAGGACTGATGCATTGACTCAGGGACGACCACCATTTTGTGCGGACTAGGGGCGGCGGCCATCTTGTGCGCGGACTCGGGAGTGGTGGCTGTCGTGTGCATGGATTCAGGAGTGGGCACTGAAGAAGCCCCATATGGTGCAGCGAGGATTTTCCTTGGGCAGAACGTCAAACAGTTCAGACTTATTTATTACAGACACAGACAAAATACATGCAGAGTTGGGGCAATGGAAAACGGGAACATATTAGGCAAAGAAGAGAGGATAATCCAATACAGGGAGGCAATGGTCAGACGAGTGGCGAACTTAATCCAAGAGGCCAGAGACATTAATCCAGGAAACGTGGCATGGGTCAACAACGATAAATCCAAATGGGGAAAACAAAGGGAATCAAGGAGAAACACGGATGGCTGTACAAAGGGATTACACACGGGATACATCCAACAATGACGCACAAATTACACTCTAAACTCACAGGACTTTATACTCATGGAAAAAAGGCTAAGGGCAGGAGAAACTAATGAATCACGAGGGCAACAGACAAGCTGGGTGGAGACAACAAGTTCATAATAAGAGTCCATAACATAAAACGGAGACAAAACACACAAAGGATTGCACATGGGGCTGGAGTGCCATCTAGCGGAATGTTACTGGCACATCCAGCTGAATCGTTACACACACTAATAGTTTTCTAAATATATACTGCACATGTGTGTTTTCATATATACATAATAAACACAGTACACACACTTAATGTGATTATTATAATTAATTTGTAATTACATAAACTAAAACTTTTATTTTGGATACCATTCATCGATTAATCATATAACAGCACTATTATTTATTTTTATTTTTATTTTTTATTTATCAAGCAGAATTACCACCACACAATCCAGTTACTGATCATCGAAAATTAAAAAGCTAAAATAATAACAAAAATGATAAACAGAAAGTCAGTCAGAACCATAAAATAATAATAAACAATATATTTCTGCACAAAATGAAAAATAATAATAATTATACAGTTTATTCATAAAAAAATAATAAACATGGCAGGTCATGTTTGTCACAAAAGGAGAGCAGCAACGAACATTATTGTACAATTATATATATTTTAATCAAAATTAATGTGATAAAACATTAAGATAAAATATTCAAATTCAATTATATTTTTATTGTTATAAAATATTGTTGCAAAATATCTGTATAGCATATTTTTCTTGTTCTATGACTTTGGGAATTCTTCACAAGAAGAAGTTATTGTTTAATATCTAGCTCACAGAGAAATTATAAACTGATACAAACATGCATTAGCATACTAACAAACAATTTACATCTAATTTACATCTAAATGTCCTTTTGGCAAGATGAAACTCTCGCTCTTTCTTTCCAAAGGTCGTACTCTAATCTATTTTTCTGTGTTTTAAACGGTGCCATTATTTATGTTGCATGGCCTGTCAACACACCGAATGACAGATTCAACATCTCTCTGAGACAATGTACACAATGTGCATGCATGTGGGATTTTCCCACAGCTTATGTAAACAATCCTTCATACTGGCTCTTTTCCACACGTTTACTCATCTCAGCAGTAATAAAGAGTTTTCATGAGTCTGTCTGAACGTGTGACAGAATGTGGACATGATTGTGTACAGAGCTCATACAGGGCTGATGGGACACACATGGCTGACTGTGACCGTGTGTTATCAGTAACACACATGACCCGTGACATGAGAGAACATGAGAGAACTAGCGACATCTTCACGCATCCTCACACTGATTTTCCACGGTAGTCATAGTTTCTGCCAGTAATAAATCTGTATTAAATGAAAACAGGATCACTTTCAGACAGTGTTTAAGTGCAGTGCAGGGGAAAAATGCAACAGATAATATGTAATGATATTAGTAATTCAAAGATTAAACAATAGTTCCCTCATTTAAGGTAAATCATATCCACAAATTAGGAGTTTGCTCTCCCAACATATTGAAAAAGGATTGACTCCCTTTGAAATCATAGACACGCTGTACTTGTTTTCATAATATCAAATTGGTAGGTCATGGTCACAAGTGTATGGAAAGTTATTTCTGTTCTGACTGTCTCACAATTCAGAGTTTTTTCTAATAGTTCTGAATCTTTTTTTAGAATAGCAATTCAGAACTTGAAGACAAAAAACTTGCAATTCTGACAAGTTTTTGTAACAGTCCAGCTGGAGGTGCCAGCAAAAGCCTCTGAATGGTACTCCAGCTCTATGTATATGTCATTGTGTGTTTGTCTACGTTTCCATACCATGACTTTTATGAACTAGTCTCCACCCACCTTGTTCATTGTCATGACTGCCCATTGTTCCTCCACCCAATTTGACTTGTATTTAAGCACCTGTCTGTCATATGTGAATTCGCTCGTCATTGCTGGATTATTTATCTACCTTGTGATACATCACTTTGGGAGCAATTCTCGTTTCTCCTCGTTTCCCGTGTTTTCTTTGTTCTCGCCTCGGATTACAGTTCTCGACTTTGCATGCTCCTGGACTCTTGATCTTGCCTCACCCCACTGGATACCGTTCACCAGTAGTTTCGTTATACTGGATTATTCTCTCGTCTTTGCCTATGTTCCCGTTTGCCATTGACAAACAAGCTTACATGCCATTTATTAAAATGAGGAAACAAATTTAAAAGTAGAATGTAACATAGAAACAGTGACTGAATGTTTGGTAACATCAGAATATTGGGTAACACCAATTTTCACTATTAACTAGTTACTATTAGCCTATTATTAACATGCACCTGAACTACATGAAAAAGTCTTAGTTAAAGGTTTGATAATAGTAAGAATTAACCTAAAAATAAAGCATGACTGAACACTGTAATTTAAATTTACCTGATTGCCAGTTAGATTAAACAAATATTTTGGTTTAATAGAAATTATATATCATGATAAACAATGCTGACAAGACCATTGCTTTTGTGAAAGGATGCTTTAAAAATGTCCACCCATCTGTGCTTCTTTTGTCAAAGCAGAGATTGCGTATGCATCCAATTTTAAGCTTCTGAAAAGACTAAGATCACAGAGACATATTAAACTTATTCCACCCTCATAATTGGTGAGACTAACCGCAGCCTTCTTGCCTCCAGCTATCCAGTAACCACTTGTTGTGACATGGAAAATGTCCAACAAATGTGTTAGATTTTCTTCCTTTTGAGCATAATGGGCCATTGGTCAGAATCACACATATCACATTTTCACCATTATTGCCCAGGGAGAAAAAAATATGGTTCCTTTAACACACATAGACCTTATAACAGGATACATTGTTACAATAGGCGAAATATTAAACCATATATATGGTAAAATAACATCTAGTCCTCATTAAGGGCAATAGTTGTAGTAAGGCTTACAAATGCACTAAAGTGTTGTTTCTTCATTGTACTCTAGAGGGCGCCATCGAGCTTTTTACATGTGACTGCGTTAGGAAAGGATATTAATATTTCTTAAGAGTTAACTATAAAAACAGGGTATGTTTGTTATTCTGATCAACACTTGTCATGCTCATGCCAGCTTAATTTTTCCTCAACTCTCAGTTTGTTTGTAAAATCAGGTTTTTGTGCGCTTGAGGATGTTTGATCTCAGATCTCATCTTCAGGGCAAGGGTGAATTTTATTTTGACTCGTGTTTGTGTGTGTGTGTGTGTCTGGGATGTTGAACTTGGCATTTGTGGTGGTGCGGTGTGGTCTTGGCGTGAAGATGCTCACAAGTTTACGTTAGATGGTCAGCAATCCAGGAGGCCACAATCCACAAATAACCACTGGAGACAGACTGTAACATTTACCCGTACCTCCACCTCTGTCTGAACTTCTCCAGTTACTAGAGATCACTGAATACACAATCTCGGCTAACTTACATTAAACTAATTACTGCATTGCTATTTTGTCAAAGCTAAAAAAAAAAAAAACATCAAGGGTGGCTTAGTAACAGTGTAGCAGTGTAAACATCTTTGCAAAGTTAGAAGTCAGCATAGTTACTACATCCAACACCCAAGCAACCACACTGTACTGTGAAGCCCTGTCCTACATTCCAGCCATCAGTCAAAAGTTATTGGTTGCAATTGTGTAATTGTCTTCAAACAGACACATATTAAACTCGTCCACCCTGTATTCTTTCAGACAATAACTCCCAGTGTGGGTCAGACAGGATTCTGGAGACCAGCTTGCTGCAGGACACAGCGCTGGATCTGTGACCTTCTCAAGTCTACCTGATAAACTGTATCGTCTGTGTGAGGGAGGACATGCACTATTTTTAAACAACGACAAATTGTGAAGGAAATGAAGCGAGAGGAAGGTTGAGAGTGGACGTAGAGACCTGTAAACTCTCTGAAGCGAGACCTATAAGAGAGAAACTTCATAAATGAGTCCTCAAAATATCTTGAATGCTTCAAGTGTCACATATGTACTGTATAGGGTTTAAGAAGAGTTAACAATAATTTTACTGCAATTTTCATGTTTGTGTTATATGGTGATACTTTGCATTCTTTCATGGAGAAAGTTGCATTCTGTGGCAAAATGTTTGCATTCTGTGGCAAAATGTTTGAATTCTGTGTGCAATGGTTGTGTTCTTTTGAGACATATTGTTCACTTACAAACTTTTTGTGTTCTCTGGTGAAACTTTACATTTACTTGCAAAAAGTTTGCACTCTTTAGCGAATTTCAATTGCAAACCTAATTTGATAAAAACTTTTGTTTGCATTCACTAGTGAAACTTTACATTCACTATTAAATTGGTTGTGCTGTAAATTTGTGTTCATCGCAAACCGTTTTATGATTTCATGCTCCCCGGCAAAATGTTTCCATTATCTAGCGAAACTTTACATTCACTCTCAAAATGTTTGCTTTCTCTTGCTAAACTTTATTCTTACTGGCAAAACATTTGCGTTCTCTAACTAAAGGTTACACTCAATGGCAAAATGTTTTGATTTTCTAGCTAAATGTTACACTTACTGGCACAATGTTTGCGTTCTCTAGCTAAAGGTTATACTCACTGGCAAAATGTTTGCGTTCTCTATAGCTAAGCTTTACTGTCACGCTGTCCCTGTCCTTGTGTTTATGTTTTGCTATGTCCACGTGCTCTTGTGTTTGTTTTCCTGTCATTTCCCTCATGTGTTATCTGTAACTCCGCCCCTGCCATTAGTGTTTCACTCTCTGCCAGCTGTGTATTCCAGGTGTCCTGTGTTTTGTCTTTGATTAGTCTGTGCATTTAAACCACGCTCTGTCCAGTGTGCAGTGTCCGTCGATAAAGTATGTTTGTTACTCATATTTCTGTCTGCTTTGGTCCATGCACATTCATCAGCCTTCCCTGTATCTTGGTTTATACATTAAAAGTTCACTTTATTTGAACTCTTGTCTCCGTGTCTCTGTGTCAGCTGAGAAGCGGGACCACAACTCATTACGACCCAAATCGTTACAGATCGACGGACCATGACAACAAAGAGGATAATAAGTCTGGAGGAAATTCTCCACCGCCTTCTTAACAGACTCACTCCTCTTCCTGCTCCACGTGAGCAACGGCCAGGAGGCCGTCCTCCATTGCCCGGCTCACATCTTACCATTCAGCGGAATCTGCTTCCGAAAGCAGCACTGTATAGAGGCAAAACAGCGCCAGCAGCCTAGAGAATTTCACAGTATGGAGGCAAATCAGTGCCAGCACCCTAAAGAATGCCACAGTATGGGGGTCAATCAGTGCCAGCTCTCCAAAGGCGGTCTGCAGTTTCCCGATCCAGTTCCAGAGTTACGGCCAGGAGTGTTATTCCCGAGTCCAATTCCAGAGTTACGGCTGGTAGTGCCGATCCCAAATCCAGTTCCTGATTCTCGGCCAGGAGAGCCGATCATGATTCCAATCCCTAGATTATGGCTAGGGGTGCCGTCAGAAATCCTCGCAGTTCCCAGTCTGCATCAGTCGGGTGAGAGCCCTGTATCACGGCCCAACGAGCCGTAGAATTAAATGTTGGTTCCGGTTTCACAGCCAGGAGTGCAATGCGAAATCCTCGCGGTGGCCAGTCCGCATCAGTCGGGTGTCAGCCCTGTATCATGGTCAAAGGAGCCGTTCAATGAAATGTTTGTTCCGGTTTTATGGCCAGAAAAGCCGTTATCGCGTATCAGCCCCGAGTCTAGTACCGAGTTGTCCCCAGACCATCCTTCTCCAGAACCATCTGATGACCCAGGGTCAGTACCGGTGGGAGACCATTAGTGTTTCACTCTCTGCCAGCTGCGTATTCCAGGTGTCCTGTGTTTTGTCTTTGATTAGTCTGTGCATTTAAACCACGCTCTGTTTACTGTTCAGTGTCCTTCGATAAAGTATGTTTGTTGCTCGTATGTCTGTCTGCTGTGTTCACTCAAAAAATATTTACATTCATATTCACAGACTCAAGAGAAAAAAGACTTTATACGTCAACATGCTAATGCGCCCCCTGTGGTAACACTGTGAATGTTAGTATAGTTGCTAAACAATAACATTCAGACATATGACAAAATGTAAAAAATGTAAAAAAAACATGCAAAAGAAACCTTGTGTAGCTAAATACAAATTAAGTAGATTTCAGACAGGAACTCCCTGACATAAAGACAAAAATAAAAAAAAATCGTCTACCTAGATGACACCTAAGAATAGTACAAGGCACACAAACACAGCTATATCTGGACGGTACCCAAATCTCTCTCTGTGGTCTGCTCTCTGCTCGGGTGTGTCCATTCGCCTCAGGACGGGACAGAATAGACTATTGTTAACCTCAGAAGACACAAAAATTTCAAACAATTCAACACACAAATGCTCACACAGCCTGACGTAAATGGCGAGTGTGAGTGTGTGTGTGTGTGTGGCAGGAAAGATTGGTAATGAAGGGCTACAGTTGGCAGAGGGTAAAATATATCTCATTGTTATCAGTCCTCAACAAGCCTTTGTTCTGCTGTTCGTCCTCTCTGCTTTGTACGTGATTCGGTGGAATTATAGATGTAAGTGTGTGTGTTTGTGCGGTATGGAAAATCTGACTGTTCTTTGTAGATCACACACTGACTGTAATCATAAGGATTTGAGTTAAAGAGAGTGCCCATGTGTGTGTGTCGCAGTTTGACTTGTGCGTCTTTCAGCATGATTGCAAAGTCATCATCAAAGCTGTCTTTGAGCCCGCAGAGTCAGTCCGCACACACATACGCACACTTTGAAGTCAAGCCGGGTGAGTTCCTGAGTGTGTGAAAATGAGTGTGACATATGTAACACCTGATCTCAGCACATCCTTCTAGTCACATATAAACACTCAAGAAATAAAGAATCTTAAGAGCCCACCCTCTCTCTCTCTCCCTCTCGTTCTGAGGGTCTGACAGTGCTGTTCTGTTGTCAGGCTGGAGTGTGTACTACAATGTGACTGGCAGTGAGTTATATAAGGGTGCTGCTACTCAGTTGAGATGATGGTCACATTGTATTCCTACTGTAATATGTAGCCATATGTTAATAATTCACATGCATGATATCACAGATCTAATTGCAATATATTGTGGCGGGAGCCGATCAGTGTCGCCCTGGAAACAGAGGAGCAGCACCTGGAACTCGTTAGCCTGGGCCAATCGTTCACGGCAGGACACATATAAGAGCAACACCAAACAAGGAAGTAATCGAGCAACATCTCCATTTGACATGTGTGACTTACCTTTCATTCACAGATGAGTCGCCGTGAACGAGACGCCCGGGCCACCAAGGAGCATTGGAGCACCGATCACCAACACCTAAAAGGGAGAAGAAAAGGGACTTTGGAGCACGAGAAGCACAGTCACCGTCACCATCACCTTATTGTCAACTCACCTTTGTTGTTTAATAAATCCACCCTCCGGGGTTTGTGTTCATCTTACCTCGTTGTCTTGTCGTGTTCTCTAGCGCCAATCCTTACAATATATATATCTTACATAAATCATAAATAAGTGTTTGTAAATTGTAAAAAAAATTACAATTCTATTCTTAAATGGTAATCATATCACTGTCAGAATCTGATATGCTTAACTAAGTACACAAAGATCTAATGCACTTCAAAGGGAAACATGGTGATATGGTACGCTTTGTTCCTAATGTCTGGACTGAATGGCTATATTTGTGCTTGGGAAATCTTACTAAAAGCGTTTCCAAACATGCTCCATTAACACAGCAATATGGAGGAAGGGTAGAGGGTGCCTTTTCTGTGGCAGTATTATTATCAAATTCAATAAGTGATCCCCTTCAGACATGAAAATTGTATATAATTATCTTGCCTGTGCAATTACCCATTGGATGTAATTGGAGTGGCACTTGCAACTTGTCTTCAGCACGCCAGTTGCACAAGGAAATGTTTTCAAGCAGCTTGTGATTCTAAATAGTTGCAGTTGCTGATACAGTATAAATGTATTTCAGGAGAAGAAAAAACCAAGCCTGAAAACATGAGAGATGTGGTTTCACTCAGCTAGCTAATTACATGTTAAAAGGCTTATTACAAAACAAATATGCCTAAGGTTTAGCTGACTGCTAAAGGTTTCAAATAACATAAAGTCCCAAGTCAATAAGACAAACTGATTTGATATTAACTAATTCTGGAGAAGAAAAAAAACAACAACAACAGGCAGTATTTCAGTTCACTCAAATCAATAAGCCGATGGCGAGTAATTGACTTTCTTTCAGAATAGCCAGTCTTAAATTTAAGTATGCAATGAAAAAATGATTGTAAATCCTTTAAGATTTCAGTGTCGACCTAAGCTTCATTTTGTGAAGCAGGCTGACTTGTTTGCTGGTGCATTGCAGCAAAACCGATCAGTGGGGCTGTTTGGGGGGAAGTCAGGTACACCCCATTCACTGGAGGTGAATGAGGCCTAATGGCACTCGTACACTCTGACTCACCCCATGCAATTTCCCCTCGCATACCTACAATCCCCCTCCCCCCATTCCTCACTGCCCCGTGTTTGGCACTCTACCTGTTTCGAAATGTCAACCATGAGGTAAAATAACTGACTGGCTGACTGGATGGTAATTGTATTGCTTAATAATTGATAGGCTGAGCGTTGATGCTGCTGCTGGGCTGGCATAAGGAGAGAGAGCACCTTGCTGGCCTTCACTGCTCACAGTCAAATTTCTGTACAACACTAGTATGACTGCCATTTCGCTACATGAAGATACTGATAATTATACAATTAAAAATGATTTGTGTCATTATGGTTTGAAGAGTTAAAAACATTTACTTAACAGAAATGACAGATAGATGCTTTATTTTAGATTTTTTCTACAAGCTGGGGCAAATACACAGTGCAATAAACAAATTACAAAACACCATCATGGTAACATACATTACACTAACATAATGCAATAAACAACATAATGCAATTTACCAACATAAGATGTAACCTAAAACCATAATGTACATAAATGAAAACCAAAAGAAACATAATTATTAAAACGAACATCCATCTAATGTCAAGTGTCACATAAAAATCTGAGAATGTCAATTTATGTTTGTTTTTTTTACTTTAAATAATAAGAGTATTTGTTGTTCTCAATTTCAAAAGATCGAAATGCATTTTAATACAGTATATATATTTATATATATATATATATACACACACACACAAACAATGGTTTTATGGAATATATAATTATATACTAAAGTTAATAATTGCTAATAAAATTCTTAACTGTAGTTAACTTTATAAATATTCGAATTTGTGGAAGGTTGTACTGCTAGGAACAGCAACAGAACTCAATAGTTTCTGAAATGCTGTGTTTCAGAAAAAGGAGCAGTGATCAGTCTAGTATATTACAACTGGAAAGAGGCTGGATAATTAAAACACTTTAAGATCCCAGACAGGTCTCCTTAATCAAATATTTCATTTTAAATATTTAAAAAAATTATTATTCCATGCTAGAAAATCAAGAGGTTTTTTTTCTTGGAATGTACCATCCATTTACAGAAAGTATTAATAGGAACAGATCCATCATTTACTCTAAGAAGCTCTCTGCATCTAAATTCAAGGACTTCTCCTGATGACAGTCCCTCTGAAACTCACAAAGAGAGACTAAAAATTCAAATGAGTTTCCCATTAAATGAATTATTCATTTACAACGTTATATTTGAATGAGAATTGACCCATGAATTTACATCTAGCACATGATTGGCCAGAGCCTCTGTAGCTGACTAACTCTAGGGATGACAAGCAACACAACAGGCCAGGCAAAGGGGTTAGATATCACAGTAAAGAACTCTGCATAAAGGATAAAATGACAAAAATCCCTCTGGGTCCCTCTAGGTGAGTGTGTGACTTCCGGCTGGACAGCTGTTTAATTGTGAAATGACTTAAGCCTCTGATGATCTGAGGTGGGTCAGTCGGCCATCTGTCCAAGCGAACACTGTAAACAACAGGGAAATGCTGGCCACTGTTTATTTCTTTCATTTCTCAAGCTCACTATCCGCACTGTCAGTGAGACTTTTTTTAGTATTAAGGACTTAGTTATCCCTTATTTTGTCTATGTATAATCCATTCATCCATGGTTCATCACCTGTTCATTTACCAATCTGATTAAAGCCATTAAGTTTTCAAATACAGCTCTGGCCCAATGATTGGTCACTGTCACTACCCAGATTAATATACAGAGGGAAGCATACAATTGTACACCTATTAAGAGCAATTGATTGGATGTACTAGCACGGCTGCCAAGAGCACCATACCTCTTTGAACAAGGCAGGGTGGGTAGAGAGGGGGGTCAGGGGTTTAACAGCCGATAATGGGAGCCAGGTCAGCCATTAAAAAACCCTCTGGCCGTCAGCCAGGAGGAATCTGCCTGTTTCAGCTACTGCCTTCCAGTTCTGTCCCTGTCTGCAAAGCTTTAATGTGCTAATGCACAAACGCACAAATGGGCCTCGGGGTGGCACTGAGCGGTTTACCGGATCTAGAAGGTGGGTGGATGTGTACTGGAATACCACAGCAGACTGGGAAAGTATGGGATCCAGATTAGTGGAAAATAGAGCCATAGTCAATATCCGGAAAGGTAAGCTTGACAACTTTACCATAAGCATCATATAATCATCTTTACTGAAAAGGAAGTCTTTGATTTGACAGCATAAGTGGAAAAGCCAAAGCTTAGGGAAAACGATGTCTGATTTGTAAATGATCTGTTCATCTGAATCAGATTTTAAAAAATGTATTGGCCAAAAAACAAAAACTGGACAGAGCAACTGATTTTTTAAATTTATTTTTAAAAAAAATTTTGGACAGTGTTCCCAACAGATTTTCATCCAACAGATTAATTAATTTAATATGCAAAATATATTGATATATGTACGTTAAATAAAAAAAATCGAAATGTTCTGAATGACTGATTTTTTAAATGGATGCAACTAACGCAATGTTATTAAGTTAGTGCAGTGTAGGCTTCTGAGACTGTTTACATCAAAATAGAGGAAGGATACAAACCCTCAAAAATAGATCAAATTATGGTATATCAAGTAATATTGGACTTGGATGTGCCTAGATGCCTTCATTTGAATGCATTTTCTCAAGGCAGTATTTTCATCTTTTTTATAATGGAGTTTCCCATGTTGGGTCTACAGTATATAGATTTATGAATCCATGAAACACAGGAAACTAAGGTCTGCACAAATTGATCTCTTGTGTTGAACCCACCCTAGCAATACTTTCACCAAACAGCACTAGTCTCGTCCACAGCCTAAACTACAGTGATATCATATTGCCTAAAGGCGAGGTTCATCTGCCTCTGCCCTGGCTAAGTTTCAAATAGAGCTGTTACTACCCCCCTCCTTCTCCCCAATTTTATTAGTGCTTAACCAGGCAAATCCTGAGAGGCAGCAGCGATAACCATTACAGACAGTCGACAGGCCCCTGCCTCAGCTCTGTTAGTAAACCATACAAGCCGCCTGATAAAACAGCCACGGCTGCCGTCCCCCGCTCCGGCGATGTGAAATACATCCTTCGACAAAACAGCTTCATTCCGGCGGCCTGTTCTCATCCTCGGTTGAGTGAGCACAGCAATAGGAGGGGTAATTTACACCCCAGCCAAACCTGTCATTACCCGAGGGCACTTGTTATGGCTGCACCCGATGTTTTTCCAATTCACCTCCAACCCCTGTGACTGTCAATCTCCTGAGTGGATGTAGTCGGGGGGGAGAGAGGCAGGGGAATATTCCAGGCTCTAGCGGACAGCAGGCAATTTTCCTCGGAGGGGATAATGGGAGTGGAGTGGCAAGAAAGGCAAGACTGCCACTGTAAGCAAAACGATCCTGCGAAATGATTCTGTCTACCGTTAGCGCGCCACAGCCCTCTACGCCTGGGTTGTTAAAGTTCTAACACAACACTCTATATTTCTTTATTCACTTTATTCATCCTTTTGCATAGAAGTTTATACAGAGATGTGGTTAAAAGGCGCAAGATCCTAGTGTAATGGGAGTGCGCAGTGAGGGGTGCCTGGCGCGGGTGCTATAGTTCGTTATATTTACCATTTTAAGGAGAGATAAACATGTGCACACTTTCTTTCCCCTGCATTACACCTGCTGAGACTCCACCTGGGAAGTGCAGATGGATGTGAAAATCTCTGTGTGCTGTGCTCTGTGGATTTTGAGAAAAAAGCAGCTGCACACACACACACAGAGAGAGAGAGAGAGAGCTCAGCACAGCACAGCACAGCACAGGTCTTCCTCTGACGTCGCTCTGGGACTCCCCGAGGTCCCGTCCTCCAGAGGTGGGTCCAGGCTGTGTGCGTGTCCCTACAATGTCTATCTCTGTGTGTGTCTCACAGGCTGTTCTGCAGAGGAGGTGCTTCAGCCATCAAAACACACACACAAAGCTAAAGCTTCTGTTAATAGCTCTACAAAACACAGCATGCTCCAAATTCACAACAATAATTAAAACAGTTTAAACAATACAACAACATAATTTATACTATAGTCTTTTATATATATATATATATATATATCAGTTGGGTGGTATCTTTGTCATCAGATGGCCCCGCCTCCTTGAGGTTTGAAATCAGACATCCAGCAGAGACATTGCTACGTGCTGATGGCAACGTGAGACTTGTCTGGTTTTGATTAGCATTTTTAATTTTCATGAAGGGATAAATCTCAGATGGTACATTATAAACAAAACACTAAAACGTCTTCACATCCCATGTTCATGTAAGCATGTTAATATATATTAAAAAAGAGTATGATTAGATTTGCTAAAGATTACATTTAGCAGTGTTATCAGATTATTAGTTTTTTATAGATGAACTCCAGTATTAATAGATTTTGACAAGTGGTATCAGCCCATAACTGATTTATTGTGCATCCCTACTTAAAATTTGTGGGTTGTGATGTGCCAGGATGCAGAATAATTCCCCTTTAGCTCTCATTGCAGCAATATCTTCATGATAAACTAGTTCTAATGCTCATTACCTACTTGAGAACAATAAACATTTGAACAGGACATATGTGCATATTAATATTTATGAAAAGTTAAGAACATTCTGTTCTGTTATTTACATTTCTGAGAGAAGGTTATCTCCTTAAACCATACAGACAGTTTGTTCTATAAAAGATCAGAAACATGCAGAGTGAGTCGGGTAAGTGGCCCCCACATCCCCCACACCCCGTCTTCTAAAGCCCATTTTTGGAGATTTATTTAGCTTGATTTTCTCCTTTTCATATATTTTCCCTCTCTTTGTTATCAAAGTTTTAATTGAAAGTCAGTGAAAGGTGGCAGAGCACCCAGCTGAGCTCTCAACATAGCTGTCTTCTCCTCTGGGTTAGATCTCCTTCCCATGAGGCTACAAGCCCCTGCGTCATTCACAAAAATCATTCAAATAGCTTCGACCTCAAAGCTTCGTCTTCATTCAGAAATCTTTTTATAGCACAGGCTGTGCCGGAGAAAGGGGCGGATGATGAGAACTGTTGGCCGGAGGGGGAAGAGAGGTGGGTATGAGACTGTGTGTGTGTGTGTGTGTGTGTGTGTGTGTGTGTGCGCGCTGGGCTGTTTGGGGCGGAGGCTGCTTACATAGCACCTGACGCCAGACCCTCTTCGCTGCCTCACCTGTCTGTCTCCTCTCCGACACGTGTGTGATTGGAGGAAGCGGGAGCCGGCCCTGTGACGGACTGCTGTGAATGTGTGATCCAGCAGCATGAAGGTTCATTGGCTGAGAGTAAAGACGTCACAGCACCTTGTTAGTGAGATGCTGCAAACAGAGCAGCATTGCTGAGGAAACAGAACTCGTCACTGAGAGAAACCTTGTTCGCAGCTACGGCACACCCACCAACGGCTCGAGCTGTAAATAACTTCAAATTATGCGCGAAGAGCTGTGAAAACAGTAGGAATTGATCAAATCCTCAAACAAAATAGGCTACATGCATGCAATGAATAGTTTCTATATTCAAAGCTGCAACCAAATATCTAAATGTAGCCAAATATAAAATGTATGGCCCATTATGACTGTTATATAACACAAGAAAGAGATTTTTCAATTCAAAATCATTAGTATTTTCATCATTTTGGATACAAATGTGGACATATTAGCACCTTTTGAAAGAGGCAGTTTTGTCCCTTTTTCTGAAAATGTACTCATCTTCATGTTGTTCCAAGCCAATGACCTTTTTTCTGTGAAATATAAAAGAGGATATTTTTAGAAATATGTCTTTGTGTCTAATGTTGGCGTGTTCTTCAAAAAATCTTCTTTTTATCCTCAGCAGTGGTATGAGGACAGAAGGACTTTTAATTTTGCCACAATTTCCTGTCCTGGTTAGTCTGAAAACTTCTGCAGAAATAAGATGCAAAGGTAAGATGCAGTGACTAAACATTTTCAAAACTGATTTATAGAGGAAACTGGGTCTCTCAGACTATCTGTCTGTCTTGTGACAGCTCTCCATTGCTCAGATTCAGAGTAACAGTACATGTGAAATCCATCAAAATCCAATCAAAGAACTTTGGAGCCATTTTACTCAATTGCAGTGTTGCTATAGTTACTGCATTTTGCCTTTTTAGGACAGAACTCCCCATGAGGAACTCAGACTGCATCTCCATCCAAGACATCTTGTCATCCTGGTACGTATTTGTCGGTAAGCCTTGAAATCAGCTGTTACCCATTAGCGTACAGACCTGAGTGGATGGGAACAAGCGCTAGGATGGGCATATGAACGTATCCCTGACATATTTCCACAGAGGAGACTGCTGGGAAATTAGTGAGGTGGCACTAATCAGCCCCTGTGTGTTTATTGGGGGCTGGGGGGGCAACCGGAGTGCATTAAAAGCCATTAGTTGTCTCTAACATGGACACGCTCACTTATTTTGACAGATTCATACAGAGGCTGATTCTCTGCACAGAGGGTGTATCTGTATGCACACCCACACACTCACACACACAACTCCCGATCCTTCACATCCTCTTCAGCGTGCGGCCCATCCAGCCGTGACTGCACACAGTCAAATTGGTTTGGGGTGGGAGGGGGATCTGTGAATAGAAGCTGTTTGTAGTCAAAAGCAGCTGGGCAAGTGAGTGATGGGTGAGAAAGCAGAGGAGAGATACCCTTGATAAACAAGCTGATAATAATATGCTTAGGAAGATTTTCATATTCTTATCAGTGGGAATATTAATCCTTAACTGAAATATACATAAGCATTTATTAAAAGTAAATTATCTATCTATCTATCTATCATCTATCTATCTATCTATCTATATAGAGAGTATTTATCCTGTATATATATTTATTTCTATTATTTATGTATAGTAAAATATATAATTAAGTGTATATATGTATAATATATACTTACACGGTATATTTATATATGTATACATATAATCTATTTCTAATATATGAAATAAATTAGCTTTAGTTTTAATATTCTTATAAGTAGACTTGATTTGTTTATATAAATATGAAGTTATCATATTTGTTAAAATATATATTCTAAAATAAATTGTTTACACAAACACACACACACACACACATATATATATATATATATATATATATATATATATAAGAAAATA
>JAUCMU010000125.1:13254773-13266901 GCA_032275025.1 Enteromius treurensis | reverse complement strand
ACACATATATATATATATATATATATATATATATATATAAGCACATATAATTTATTTCTAATATATGATATAAATTAGCCTTAGTTTTACATATATATGTGTGTGTGTTATGTATTTTTATAAAGTTTCTTTATAAGTTGCTAAGATCATTATATGCGTGTATGTGTGTGTTTACATTATATTTATATTATGCATGGGTACTGTGTGTATTTAATAAACACACATATATATTTAGGATATATTTAGAAAACACGTATAGATGTTAATTTATTTAATTTATAAACATATTTCATATACAAATATAACATTTTTATTAGTACATGTGTGAAGTTATATATATAAAATAATAAAAACAAATATTGCATGCTTAATGTCTTTCAACAGCCTTGAAATTATGGCAGAAATTGCCACTGGGAAAAAAATAGCCTTTTGGCAAAATACGTTGACTTTGTGCTCTGTTCTGTTTTACAAGAATAATCTCCCTCTGTCCAGGGGATCTCTCCCCTGCTGCCAAAACCTTTCCACATGTCTGAGGTAGCTTTCAGATAATGGACAAAAAAGACTAATTAAAGTTAATTAGCAGGTGTGCCGCGATGTAATTCTGTTGACTTTTGAGTATTTTTTTAATAAAGCACATGACTGCGTGAAGTGTCCTTGCCCTAACCGAGTCTATATTCCCATCATGCACAGTATTTGTGTGGCCCTCTTGGTGTCAGCACGCAATGTTCTGCTGGTGATGCTGCTGCAGCTTGACTGACAGAAGTCAACATGTACTCGTGTGCTCCTCTCCCTCTCACAGAATACAAGTTAAGTCACAGACGCTTCTGAGATCTGAAGGAAAAGTTTTGTGAAGCGAATGATGCTACATATTCATGTGACTGCATCAGTGCTGCCAACGCACACCACAGCCAGAAGGGTCAGCCTGAAATAAACTTACACCACAGCCAAGAAATCCTCTTTAGCTCTCTCTCTCTCTTTTTAGCGAGAGCTCCATCACAGTTCACAAACTGCTTGCTTTTGTTTTTGCAAATCTGTGTAAGGGAAAAATGCTAATGCATGCGATACAAGCCTTGCTGTCTATATTAACTTACTATGAGGCACCCCTTTTACTCTTCACACCTGAAAGCGGTCGCAGTTTGACTAGTAACTGATGTTCATTGTGTTTTGCCAAATGCAAGTTCATATCTGTGACATCTGTCAGTGTAAGCTACGTTTGATTTCATAACAGCTAGAAATGAATTTGCATGAGAGTAATCAGAATACTGTGCCGCTATCTTAAATCTAACACAACATCTTTCCAACTCTCATCTCGCAGTAGGATCAAGGCTTCACAGTTGACACATATTAGTATGCAGGCAGCTTGTGAGAGCGGCTGTGACGTCAGCAGGAGTAGACAGGGTGGAAAAGGTGTCCGAGTGAGAGCAGAGGCTCTGGCTGATCACACCATTATTAGAACAGCAAACACACTTAAACACCATTAAGTTCTATGTTACATGTGCCGTTTAGTTTCCACGGTAACGACAGGGAGGTGTATATTTAGAGCTGACGGAATAAGATCGTGAAGGAACGGTAGAGATTAGGGGGGGTTATGGGCAGATGCAATTTATCCAAATTTTTTTTTTTTTTTACATGTTTGAGTCACAAAGTATTTATAGCCTCTGTGCTGATTGATGCTGGGCTGACCAGCCCAAACTATTTCAAAAAGGGCTTTTTTAAATTTTCTGTTTTCTTCCCAACAGTGCCTTCGTTAAGGGATTATGGGAAACTCACTGAAGAACATGAGAGGAGCTTCTTGTTTGTGTTTGAGAATGTGTTTTGGGTCTATAAATCTTGACCAGTTGGAGGCAGCACTGGCTACAGTCTTTGCATTTCAAACCCTGAACCTGATCCTTCACTGTAAGGTCCCTGAGACCATTTAGCATAATTCCTGGGAAAATAATTATTAATGAACAAGCACATGTTTAAAAAAATATTATATTGATCTTTTTCATATTTAGGAATTTATTTCCTTTATCTACTATTTCCAAATCTGTAAAGAAAAATCCATATGTAACATAGCAATTATAACACATTTCTATGACTTACTTCATTTATAATATATTTATAAACAAAATCATTGCTATTAATAATTCATGTTTACACATTGTACATACAGTAAATAATACAAAACACATAGTTAATAGTTTCTAATAGAATGTAGTATTGTATATTATATGTATATAACTGAGATAACATACTGAATTTAGCTTGTATTTACAAAATAGCACAAACAATATAAAACTAAATATTATATTTTAATTATTTAATATGTAAAATGTATCGTTGTATTATCTAAATATTATATCTACAATCTTCTAAAGAAAGGTACTTTATAATGCCATACAAGAAGGTTTTCGTCTAAATGAAACATCTGAAGAGCCTTTATGTTTTACAAAAGGTTCTTTAGATCATAAAAAGGTAGGAAAAATATGGTTTTTTGACTTCTTTGTGGAACCAAAAAACGGTTCTTCCATGGGATCACTTTGAAGAATCTTTTGCAACTTTATTTTTAAGAGCGTACATATAATAAAATTATATATTATTATATATTACTTTTTTTTTTTTACAAAAAAACTAAAACATTATAATAAAACTAATTATTATTAGAAATTAAGTTGATAAAATATATATATATATATATATATATATATATATATAAAAATAAAATTCATATTATAATGTATATTTCTGACAGACCATTTTTCATGCCATTAAAATTTTACAGCTGATTGAACAGTTTATTCTCATTTAAAACCTCAAATCTGCATGAAGTGTCACTTAGAGTGAAAGGATAAAATAAGGTGTTAAAATCAAAGGCTGTGAGGCAGTATTTTGATCCTCAATCACGCCGCTGGTAAGGTATATGTATGTGAATCAGATGTGAAGCGGCCGGAGTACAGTACACAAGGCGCTGAGTATTACCATGGCAGCTGAATCCCACCCGAGTCCTGCAGGTGTGTGACTCACCCCCACTAGCTCAACAAAGGGAGAGAGGCCGCCGCATAGAGACGCAATCTCATTGTGCATCTCTCTCTCTCTTTCTGTCACATGCTGCATTGCCAACTTACATGTGTGCCCGTCTAAGATTGCACCCCAACACCTTCACATACCCTACAGTGCCGATGCATACTGCTTGTTCAACTTTTTACATACATATAGTTTGAGATGACATGTTTTTCTCCTGTGACTCTGGAGATTGTTCTGTTATGGCTGATGATTCTCTTATTCTAGCTGTTAATAGAAACTTCACAGGAGGCAGTTGGACTTCAACATGCAGCAGAAATGAGTCAGGAAGAGGTGAGAGTTGGGTCGAACTCACGTGTGAAGTGATCCTGAATTTGACTATGAGCCTAGGTAACAGAGCCAGTAATGTGGTAAGGTCTGTTTATTGGTGCAATGGGAAGGTGGCAGCTCAGCAGGTAAAAGATGGATGTAACCTTGAGTGACAGACAGTTATTATCCTGAAAGAAAACAACTTCATGACTCCAAAACTTGACCTTACTAAAACAAAAATAGTCTTAAATGAAATGCCTCATGATGTAAAGGAAGTAGTTTCCTTTTGTACTGTGATGTATACCCAAGTGAAGCAGACTATTGAAAAAGAAAAATGTAGGGTAGGAACCTAATTGTAATCATCAGTCATTGACTGGATGGAATCAGTTTGCAAAAGGGGTGGGTTTTAAGCAAAATAAATGATTAGAGAAGTCTGGAATACACAAATACTGGGTGGCCTGTAGTTTTTACTGGACGAATCAGTTTTGATATTTTGCTTTTAGACTTGTATAAAACACCTGCAATAAACAAGAAAATGTCACTAGCTACAACACTGGGCTGTTTAAACATTTGGTAACACTTTATAACTACACACTATGAATGATTAGTTAAGCATTAGTAACCATTTATTTCATCGTTTATAAACCATTGTTCCAACATTATTATGCATTAGTAAACCATTTACAAGTGCAGCTATAAATGCCTTGTTCTTTGCCAGACATCTGTTTTTGTGAGCTCATCTAAAGTGAGCACCTTGTAAAGCATTTATAAAGCAGATGTAAAGGCTCATTCTAAACAGCAAGGTTAAACAAACACAACACAGAGGGATACAGAACACAGACATATTTTTTGAAGATGTAAAAAATGTAATCGTACAACTGTACACTTGATAAATGAAAAACAAACCTTCAGTTACATAGAAAAAAAAATTAAAGTGTACATTTTTATACAGTATATTTTTTTGCATCTTGAAATTAATAGTACCGTATCCCTCTGTGTTGTGTTTATTTTTTCTGTTAAGATAACTGACCATTTAAATCTCCTGTGTACATTTAGATTATAAATCAAGAACAATGCATTTATAGCTGTTTTTATAAACTGCTTACTAATGACTTATTAATGTTGGAACAATGCTTTATAAAGGATGAACTGAGTATTTACTAATGCTTAACTAATGATTCAGAGTGTGTAGTTACATTTAAGGGTGACCAAACATTTTTAAATAATACCAGATACTATGTTAAGGGGGCAGCTCACCTGAAAATAAAAGTTCTGTCAGTATTCACTCCCAAGTTGTTCCAAAGCTGATGTTTTTTCTTCCATTAATCACAAAAGATGATATTTTAAACAATGTTCAAACAGCTCATGGTAGCCACAGACTTCTATAGCACGAGGTAAATATTATGGAAGTCAATGGCTAACGTCAACTGTAGGTTACCAAAATATCTTCTTTCAGAAAGGTCCCTTTAACTGTCCCTTTAAGAGCCCTAAACTAGTACAAATTTTATTTAAAATAAATCAGAACTTCAAAAAATATCTGATAAAGTGAAAATGAAACCTAAACTCAACAAACAAACTTAATTGAAAAAAATAATAATAATAATAGAAACTGCTTATAATATAACAAGCAGATATTCAGTGTTATGCAAAGTGTACATGAAATTCATCCAGAATTCGTTCCCACACAACTGACATGTTTAACAAAAACAAAATAATTCTAAAGTTTTCTTTAATTTTTAAATTTTGTACTACTTCAAAATGACTGAAACTCATTGATGTGAATAAAACCACAGAAAAAAAGGAAAAAATTGTCACTGGGTTGGTTTTAATATGTACACTTTAGAAAATAACATGTACCTTTAAAACACTAATATATATCACTAATGGATAAATTATGTGCAAGGATATACATTTTAGTTTTTGTAGCTTCGGCTGCCTCCCCAGTGACAGCTTTGTACTTTCTCTCCTTAGTGATCTAGTAAAAAGCATCTGTCTGGGTTTGCATTGTTCTCTATCGTCTCTCAGCTGTTCTGAGCTTAGCTGATCGAGCTCTTGGGTTCTCCTGCACCTCTTCTTCACTTGGCTTTATCACCTTCTTCAGGCTGACCCAATATTTGCTCTCTCGTCCTTTCTCCTCTTCTTCGTTCTCTTCCTCCTCCTCATGCTCCTCTTCCTCTAACTGGGCTCTGGCTCGCTGGCGAAGGCTGCGGCGCGGTGGGGCGGCCAGGTCCTCTCCGCGGAGGAAACGCTTGGTCAGCCGGTCCTCCAAGGAGTGGAAGGTGAGAACACAGAGTCTTCCCTTGGGACGGAGCAGAGTCTGCGCCACACGCAGGCCGGCATGCAACTCGTTAAGCTCGTCGTTCACAAATATCCGTAAGGCCTGGAAGGTTTTGGTGGCGACGTGTGAAGGGCGCTGCAGGCGGTCACGCCGGGCGTACAGTGCACTCGCAGGAAACGCTCCTAAAATCAAAGAGAGGATTAGATTAGTTAACAGAGGCTTTGGCAAGGTTCCTTAAAAAAATAAATCAACAATTTGAATTGTTCACCTGCACTAGTCAGACATTAATTGATTCATATGAAATTGGTTATTGGATGTTTTAGAGGGATTTCCACAATTTTTTGTGCTATATATCCCACCAAAAATGTTTGAAGTACCCCTTCATCAACTCCAAAATCTTAATACTTAAATATCATTAAGACATACCTGTAACACCAAGGACTGTTATGTTATTGTTTTCATTCCTCATGTGCTCTGCCTCCGTCTGCCCTAGTTTCTGTTAACTGTCAATTGTGTTCAGGTGTGTCTTACCCGTTTGTCTAATTGCCTTCCCTATTTAAGTTCAATGCTGTCCGGTATTAATCTTGTAATGTTATTTCCTGTGTCCGTGAACCTCCCTTGTCTACCCTGATACTTCGTGGATTATCAAAAGGATTATTATTATCGCACTCCTGAGTCTGCCTCCATGCTTCGCCACACGCAACCGTGTACCGTGCAATACCATTAAATAGTTTTTATATTATTTTAGTATTTTGTCAAAAAACTCACTCCCCAAGTTAAATGTCACCCATATAAATGTTATACAACACACGCATTACATATTTGTTTCTTTAAAAAGACACAAAAATTTTTATCAAATATTAATCTGTAATATTTCAGTCTAATACCGAGTCTCTATGTAACTGCTTTCTAAATATAAATATTTTTAAATACATTTTCAGATGTATGGATCTTTTTGAATCATTGCAAACACAACACGGTAATACATTTCAAGTCAAAAAAATTGAAATAAGACATAAAAATTGCATTTACACTTGAAGCAAATACTTGACCAAGGGGCCTTTTAGCTGAATAATTTGACTTAAGATGTCATGTGCCGACTGCTCTCTGGCTCATGAACTGCATTATTCAGTACAATGGATTGAGGTGGAATGGGTGCTTTTTGCAAAAACAATCGAGAAACAAATTCCTCATCAAGAAGGCAAAGGTTCTGTGTCCTTTAAGAGCATATAAACAAATAGACAAACACACTGAAAGATGAACACCACTAGGGACATACAGGGGCTTAAACCAGATCAGTATGTGTGATGACACAGTGCTTTTGAAAATAAACAGGCTGTTCTACAAAGCTCCCAAATCTCACAGAGAGATAGGTCCATGCTGTACAGTATATTGTGCTGAGATGATTTGGCTCAGTCTGAGCAAAGGGAGGTGACATTGTTCCCTGAACTGACAACATGCAGAGCTTCAAATTTCAGATATAACGGACACAGAAGTTTTCGTATTTCAATGTATTTTCAAACACAAATCTATACTATACATCTACTGTAAATCATAAAAGTAATGCTTAAATGGTTATTTCTAACATCAATCAAAATAGACATTAGGGCTGCATGATTTGGGAAAAATGTCACATTGCGATTATTAAGGTCAAAATTGCGATTTGCAATGATAAACAAGTGGTTTGACTCAACTTGCTTGTTATAAAGGAAAATGCACACACAGATTATTAATGATGCTGAAATCTGTATTTCTCAACTGAGATACAGTATACAGTGCAAATCTAGCAACAAATTAAAACTAAATTGTACAACATCTTTTCATTACTGAATTAAATTACATTTAATTAACATTAAAATAAAATTAAAAAGTCAAAAGTAAAGATAAATATAACAAATACCCATTTATATATTTTTACATGTTGTCCCAAAACATTTTAGCAGGATGTAACATATACTTATATTTATAGTATATTTCCTTTTGGTATCTCTTGTCCAGTGTGCCAATCATTTTCTCAAATCCCTCTTTGCTAAAAGTGCGTTCACACCTGAGGTGACTTGGGCGAATATATCTCGCTATACGCGTGTAGTTGGACGCTTGAACATGTCGAGTTTACACCGGTTTCACACTGCACGTGTCAGCAGGGCATAAGCAGCGGCGCGTATTTATTTCGGCGTCCATGTTAACGGATGAGAGCACACAGGGGCGGCGCAGAAGCGTGTAACAGGTGCAGAGAAATTAAATAAATCAAAGCACATGGCACACAGTGTTCGAGAAGAACGCTGGAATATACGAAAGAAAGATGCTTGTCTATAGCCTCCTGCAGTACAAGCTGCCAGTATGAAAGCACAATCGGCGCACGCTGATCATGCTCTGCGCACGCGCTGCTTATGCGGGCAGTTAAACCGGAGTGTTTAACGCGCCGCTTAATTCACGTGAATCGCTGCGGGATGTCTAATTGCGTCTTTGCATTGCCTTTACATGTAAATCACTCGCGCTTAATGCTACATTCACGTCTGGTGTAAACGCAAGAATGAATGTCTTGTTACTTGCACGAATGCATTTGTTTATTTAATATAATCGAGCTGTTTAGTCAAATCGTTTTACTCGGCAAGCAAACCGGTGCTCTTCACCGACTAAGTACGCCGCCGTATCACGTGAGCTACTGAGTAAACCTACTGAACTAGAAAACTCATACATATGAAGCTGTTTATTTGAAAACAACTTTCAAAAGTATCAGTTTTCAGGATGTTAAAAATTTTTTGAAATCATAACATTCTGCAGGAAGGAATAAAAGTTTTACTGCCTCTAGTGTTCATTTCAACTGGAAACTGCAGCAATTCGTTTGTATAGGTAAGTTTTTTCAATTTTGCAGGAATGTATGAAGAGGCACTTATTTCCAATTACCCTTTACAATATTACCCTTTAGTGCAATGGTGCATTTTCTACCCAAATTAAACCCTTAGGTTAAGTTACAAATGGATGTAACCATCAAATATCAAAATGACCAGTACTAACCTTATTACCAATGGTTGCAAAAAGTAGGATGGCCAATTTTACAATGTTCAAATCACCTATCATGATGCATGTCTATGGATCGTGGGGGAAACTGGGGAACCCAGAGGAAACCCTCGTCAACACATGCAAACACCATAAAGAAAAGCCTCTCAATACTTAAAATGAAACCTTTTTGATGTGATCTTTCTTATTTCCTAAAATAAATTCAGTATTTTTTCATACTGAATGAAAATGTCTAGGTTTTCTTTGGGATATTTATAGTCATCTTTTTGACTGGAAATCAAATTTCTTCACATAACAAACAACGAACCAAAACTGCCTGATACATTGACGTGCTGAACGGGCACACATGGTGTAAATTTCCCAGTTGCAGTACAAAAAGCATAAAAGGCCAAGTTTTCGGAGGTAAGACTTTTACCAAACAGCAGCTTTACCATGTAGTTGTGCTAGCGTGGAATACAGATTCATCTGATCTATCCAAACCTCTGTGAATGGAGAATTTAGTTCAGTCTATTTGTGGACTCATTCCGTTTATCACATCTAATTAATCTCTTGAAAATGCAATAAAACATTCTTAATAATTGTCTTTCACGATCTATTATCCTCTGTTATGTTCTGTTTGCTGCACAACAAATCATCATGACATATAGAAACGCTGAAATGCTAAAAAATGAAGAAGCTACAGAAGCAGCGAATGTAATTGCTCCACAGATGTTTCCAAGCTGAGGACAAATATTCTTCAAACAAATATTTCCACATCTGGTTTTAGCTGAAACAACGGCAAACAGTATAACAAGTTCTCGTGTGAACACTGACAAAGTATTAGCTCAGTACATTTTAGCATGCCATGCTTCCAAGTCTTTTTCCATTGCATTTGCGTGCGTTGGTTGATAGACAGATTTCATAAAGATGTTGAAGGGCTCTGGCTTTTTCAACAAGTTTTTGCTCTGGAAAATCATATCTATAGCGATATCTTTTTTATTTTATTTTATAATCACCAAAAATCGTCATAGCTGACAAAATCCAGATCACCTAAAGTATTGTAGGTAATTATTAGACAAAATACACTGAGGAGATCTTTCAAGGTATTTTAGGCAGGGATCGTGACGAAGGCGGCTGAACAGAACTGTGCCTTTTACAAGCAGTTCCTGCTGCTGCGTCTTTGTGACGGGAAACTCTGTCTTTTCATGCTGAAAAAATGGAGACTGTACACACTGAATCTATTTGAAAAGCACCTGCAGTGGCCAGACATATTTCCTCCCACAGCTGTGACATTTGTACAGATGTGAAAGAAAAAATACACACGGTATTCCAGCTTTCATCAGGCCATAATAAATCCCAGGACTTATTCCACCACTCCTTTCATGAAGATACCGCTGGATTCCATTACAAGATATATGTTTGCATTGGACCCTTATAAACAGTAATGATAGAAACCCAAGAATTATTGAAAAAGCTAACTGCATGATGTCTGGAGAAACTAAACTCTCCATAGGTTGCGAGTGACTATAAAATTCAAATACTGTAATTTGCTTTGGAAACAACCTAAATGCAAAAGTTTGTCCCTTGCAGCTGCAAACACTATTTAGACAGCATTGCTCTTCATGACATTGAGATTTAAAAAAAGAAAGAAAGGAAAATTTAGATACAATTTAGCATTTAAATAAACTATTTAACCAAAATAGCTTCAATTATGTTTGATGGTTCTAACCCTGGAAAGACAGTCAACATTTATCTGTCATTGTACATTCTCAAGGGAGTTGTGGTGTCATCAACAATCCCCCACAGAGCTGTGTATAGTGTTGTGAAATGCCTGGATGCTTTTATAACCATCCAAAACTATGGACAATACATGCAATCGACCTCTAAGGGTGTTAAGAAAACACATACAGTGACTCAGAAAATATTTGGACACATTTTGACAGTATGGCACTGCATTAAACACAATATAAATGAAGTTGAAATTATATACGCTACTGAAATGTATATGTATATGATATAGCACAAAAGTCTTTGCATTGCAGGTCTAAAAAACAAATGTAAATTTTGGTATTTTCATATTTGAGGCCTTCGATGCAAAGATACAAGTCTGGTTTAAGTGTTCAAATACTTTTGAGAAGCACTGTATTTGTTGAAGTGCAGAATTATAATAGGTGTAAAGTTGATAAAGATGCTGTAATTCTATACAAAGTTCATAGCGCCCTTTATGGTGTGTGTGATACAACGGAGCATAAAAATCCATTTTAAAATGCTATTGATTGCAGTTGACAGGAAAAACTATGTGTAATGTCAGTTCAAGTTTAATAGCATGCGTTACCTTGACTTGTTGGAAACTGGTAATGTTTTAGGAGAAACCTTTGTAACTTCTAGCAAGAAGAACGTTTCGGACAGGGAATTTTCCCACATGATGTTCTCACATTTATAATGTCAACACATGCACAGGGCTGTTCATTTCCTTGCACTTAGGGGCAAAGTGCAGGGATGAGGAAACGGAAAAAAAGAGCTCCATTCAGAAGTCTTATCTCAATTGCTTCCTGAAAACAGGTCAGAGGACCAATCAGTGTAGAGCTGGCGAGTCAGGTTGTTGCTGTCTAAATAGGAAGTCCTGTAAATTGCCAAAACACCAAGGACTTGCTGGCCTGAGACAGCAAACTTTCAGGCACACATTTCCTCTGTATTCTGGTCTAACAAGCCAGCAATCCATCAGCTCTATCTCAAGCTCTCTTCCTTTAGCACATTTATGACAGGTCCCTGTGTTTACTTACAACAAAATGTCATTTGTCAGGGAAACTTAAATTCAAGCGCTATGTCAACATGGATTGTTTCTGAGAAAATGTATTTTTTACATTTTATTTAAGAGAACATGATGTGATAAATATTAGCGGCTATCGCTTCATAAGAGTTTCCATGCACATATACAGTGCAACTGTCCATATGTGTAGAATTGACTGCATTAATCAGTTTGACCCCTATTCAACACAAAATAATGTTAATACAATACAATAATTACTAAGTTTTTGTCCTCTTTTCCCCCTGACATGCCCTGGCCTAGACTTCCAAAATGATTTTCCTCTCAGTTTTGGCTTTGTTTTTCTATTGGTGTGCTCCCTACTGTCCCCATATATAAGCATATTTGCATTGCTCTGACCATTCTCTGTAGGTTCCACCTTCTCGCATACCATGAATCATGATTTAAATAATAAAATAATAGAAAATCAAATCCAAAACCCATGTTAAGTAATCCTGGCCAGGTCATGTCTGTGAAAAGGAGGATAGGCTACAGTACAGTCTCCTGCCAATACATTTCTGTTGTCAATCTGCTGCTAAATTTTCCTAAGAATCCTGTTTGAGTGGATACCTATTAAAATGACTGGATAATCTGATATACAACTTTTAAACAGTTGTCCATTTAAAGCCCTAGAATTTGACCCTAGAATGAAACAGTCTGTTTTTACCTTATTTGGAAGGTTCATGAATAGTAATGAGGAGGTCTGCTCTGATTGGCTGTTTCTCAGCGTTG
>JAUCMU010000125.1:13236074-13248068 GCA_032275025.1 Enteromius treurensis | reverse complement strand
GGGGGGGGGGGGGGGGTGGGGGTGTCTGGGGCAGGAGAGGATGGGAGTGTGAGTCCAAATACGAATTAAGGAAAGGGGCTAAAAGGCATACGGAACCCAACCTGCAGCTTTTTCGCTAGCGCTTCCTCTCGCGCTTTGTTTTTTATTAATAAGAGCCCCGTCAGTCGCAAGGGATATGCTGACGGACACTCAGACACGTGTGTGTGTGGTGGTGGGGGGGTTAATGGAGGACGGGAGAGACTTCGGATTAGAAAACGCCATCTTTTCTCCCCTTCTCTTTTTCCAGGACAAATAGGTCCCATAGGGAGCGTTTGCATTAATATCGCTTTTTCTCTCTCTCCCTTGAGCGTCGGGAATTAATGAGGGTGGGTACCTGCTACGATGCTGGCCAGTTGCAAGGTCCGGCCGATGGGGTAGATGCTGCGTGCCTGTGTGATGGCCGCCGCAATTTTCCTGGTGTGCCGCTCCTCCCCGTACGCGGCCAGCACGGACGCAAGCGCCTGTTGATCTAAGGCGTTGACCACGTCAGCCGCGCAGGGCATGTCGGGGTACCTACGCACAAAGAGGAGCCCAATTAAGCAGCTTGACGTCACAAGTTCCTGGCTGACAGAAGCCAAGCCTGACAGCTCTAAGACACCAGTGAAAACCCCTCCCACCCTTCCCACTCTGGGAGATGTGGGCTCGAAATCTATAAAAAGAGAGAGAGAGAGTGTGTGTGTGTGTGTGTACATGAGAGAGAACAGGAGGGAGAAACGGTTAGCGACAAATATAAAAATATCAAATCATGAACTGAATTATGCATTCGCTTTTTCTTTCTTTAGGAAAATGTGTGCGGACACTCCAGGAAGAACAAAGATATACCAGGATAAATGAGACAAAGTTACACAACTACATAAAGAGGAAATATATTAGCTTACCTATACCAATAAAACTTAATATTTCATGTAGTGAGTTTCAGTCAGCAGCTGTTCAGTAAACTTGCGCATGTAATTCATTTACTCCCAGTGATTCATACATTCCCTAAATATCTTGACTCAAGCATGTACGAATCTCTATATTTAGACATATGGAATTATTTAGGTTTGATACCTTAGATTCTGACTGGCAGTTTTCTTCCTCTGTACTGATGGAAAAGCGAGGGAAACAAAACTGGAACTGATGGAACATGCGAGAAGTGAGCATGCGCAGAAGTCACCTGGAGTCAACTTGACGAAGCTTTCATCATAACCGTTCTTTTGGAACCGGGGTCGTTCTGGATCCCACATTATCCTTGAACGACTCTTCTCTTATTTAGTTTGTCATTTACAGTATGTGGGCACGGAATGAGTAACTCAAACAGATAGACATGCTGATTAATGCAAAATATGCACTGGAAAGCCAGCTCGAGTCAGCCGACTGTCGTGCCGTCATAAACTTTTATTCTCACACTGCTTTTTGCGATGGAACGAGGAAAAGGCGTATTCAGATGCCGTGGGCAGGACCTGATTCGACCTGCACTTTATCTCGCCCTTTTTCTTTTTCGCTCTCTCACTCCTTCTGTTTTTTCAACCATTTCATCTCGCCCCCAGAAAAAAAGTTCAGAGTCAGTTACGGTGGGTGGGATTTCCACCTCATTATCACAGCGAAAACTTTGACAAAACTTCCTAATAAGAGAGGAAGGCCTCTCACTCGTCTTCAAATCAGAGAGAAGCAGTGGTTTGTATGAGAGGCGTAGGAGACTTGGAGATGATGGCGATGATAAAACACCACTCTAGGTGTTTCCCAGCCCTGACACAGGACTACCCTGTACTGCAGTCTAAAAAACATCTGATTTAACTCCTCTGCTCGTTAGTAGAGACTCCATGACCTGAAATGCATGTGAAGACACACATACCGCAGTACAGTACAAGTACCGCAACACGAATTAGAACAATATTATTTGTTTTATACAAATATTAAATATATTTAATATAGGTGTTTTTAAACCTGTCCCGGAGGCACTACAGATTTTCTGTCTCACTTATCTGTCACACTAAAATTGATTTTTTTTTTTTTTTTTATATTTGTCATACGAGTAAACGTCATAAGTAAACTGTGATTCATGGTTTTTAATTTTGGGAATGGAAAAATACTTTAACATCTGCTGCTTTAATAGAACTATCACTTATCCATTTATCCAGAAAATTCAACCAGAATATAATTGGCTCATATGGTGTTTTTAGCTGTTACTTATTTATTCTTTTTTATAAAAAAAGATGTTGCACTTTGTTGTATGGAAAACAGCTGCATAAGCTTAAAGCTTTCCTTTTTTGGCAAACTATTCCTTTAAAATGTAATCATTTAGTACAGTTTCACTGTTTTACTCCTGATGCTTTATCAAATAACGTGGAAAGGCAAGATATTAAGAATTATACATTTTAATGAAGAATTAAAATAGTAAAATAATGACTTTGTGATACTGTGCCAATGTCTAAACCTAAACTTTACTACCCTAAAAGAGTGATCACAATACATTTTTCCCCATTCACTTCCATTTCCATGTAGATAGACAGTCAGACAGACAGACAGAGCTTTCTGGTCATGCATAGACAGCAATATAATTACTACATTCAAGGAGAATGAAGGTAAGGACATCTTTAAAGCAGAAAGGAAAAGAGCAAGTAGCAAGTAGGAAAAATAGCAAGTAGATGTAGCAACAAGAAAGCAAAAAAAGAAAAACGTCTTCTCATTGCTTTATAAAATTAAGGTTAAACCACTGATACCTAATGGACTACTTATCAATGTCCTTAATAAACTGCGTTGCTGTCTGTGCAGGGCCTGAGAGCTCTCAGATTTCATGAAAAATATCTTAATTTGTGTCCTCAAACTATACAAAGATCTTAAAGATTTGGAATGACATGAGATTATTTAATGACTGAATTTAAATTTTTCCATTGAACTATCCCTTTAACAAATGAGTGACCTGAGCTTTGAGGTTGGTGGGGGGTCTTTCTCACTACCTAAATCAGTTCATTCATCCACAATCTTTATGCTAACATTCCATGTGTCCCTCAAAGCTCTGTCTGTGAATCCGCAGGCTCTGCAGTGATTAGTCATCTTTTTATTGTATTAAGCTGTAATTAGGTTATGCCTTACACCTGTTCAGAATTAGTTTCTGAATAGCTATAATAGAGAAGCATGGAGACTCTGTAGATGTAATCAATAAACGAGTGAGCCGATAATAATAACGGTGGCCATCAGTGTATATCGAGAGTGAATCAGGCATTACTAATAGCACAAATGATTCTGGTAACATTCATGATAATAAGTGCTTCTACTAAACAGGAGTAAGCTGAGGTAACAGTCGAACCTGTCTTTATCCATTCTCATGTCCAGCGGTCCATCCTTGCTGAGGGAGAAGCCCCTTTCTGCTGAATCCATCTGCATGGAGGAGCATCCAGCATCCAGAAGGACAGCATCCACACCTCCTGGACCCAAACCCAGCGCTGGGAGCAGGTTATTCAGCTCACTGAACCTCCTTAGTATTGGCTTCACCTGGCCCCTTAACAAAAGAGAGAATAAAAATAAGAATGTGATAGAAAATGTTCTGTAACAATGTCTTCGCTTTCAATTTGGAACAATTTAAGGTGTCTTTGCTGAACAGCAGTATTAACTTTTCAAAAAATAAAAAAGGAAATAGTTTTCCAAGACCTTTTCCCACTCTCTTTCTCTGACACTAAATAAACAGTTCAACATTTGCTTTTGTGACTTTAAGATTCACAAATGTCTTCACATGTGAAATGAGTAACAGTGCTTACGGGTTGCATTTGCTGTCAGGCCTAACATAAATGGTTGTGCTGCATCTGTAAGTGAGATTGTTTGCAAAGCCTGTATTCATTGTGACAAATAAATGTGCCTCACAAACTGTTAAGGTCAGACTAACATGGGGCTTGATCAGAGACCTTGTTAAAAATAAACATCAGCCACTCGTTTCTAATGCTGGAAGCCAGAAACAACATAACCTTTGGTGAACTTTCTCTATATCTGACTCTTATCATCAGTTACAAAATAGAAAAACAGCTTCTGGTGTTTAGAATTTCAGTATCCACACCGCTTCTGCTTTATAATTTCACATTGGGCCAAGCTATTAAAATAACAACTCTGTGGTGCACCGCAAATGCATGAGTGACAGTACTGGGGATAAAACAGTATTACTGACTGATATATGATGCCGTGTTGTTATAGTTCACTAAAACATAAAACGTATTTTCATGAAACAAAGAAATAAAATCAATTGTAAACATTAAATGGAAAGATACTATGTTTTGAAAATGAGAAATGCTGCCTTGACAACTACTGCTGGTAAATAAAAAGTGCAGAAAGGGAAAAAGCGATTTAAAAACTAAAGGGCTAAAATAAGTAGAAATGATATAAAATAAAGCTAAACTAAAATTTATTCTAAAATAAAATTTTAAATAATAAAAAACCACAAACATACAATATGCAATCATATTAATACCAGTAAAACATAAACAATAGGAAATTAAGAAATATAAAAAATGACAAATATTATAATAGAATGTGTATGTGTGTACAGATAAAAACAGTTTAAAACAGATACAAAAATCTATTAATACATTGAATAATAATTATAATAATAATGTCAGCATTTAAGTAAGCATTATAATATAATATAGTATAAGCAAGTATTTAAATGTGTAAGCAAAACAAATCAGTTGAAGGTAATACTGAAATATTAAAAGTGTATTATCTTAAGATTCTGACTTTAAAAGGGCAACCACTAATGAGTATGCTTCCACTAATTAATAATTAATGGTATCATTTTTATTCTTCACATTAAACACTTACGTTCAATTATATTTAATGCATGCTGCTATATATTTGCACTTTTTGTATTAAAGGGCAACTTTTATAATACAAAACCGATCAGCAGTCTTATGTTATTCCATCCTTTTTTCTATGTGTCAACTTTATATTTATTATGGTATAATTACATAAATTTTATGGATTTACAGTATATTAAATATGCATGTTAGTTAAACAGGACTGTAGAATAATGTTGACACTCAAACCTTCTTTGTACGCCTTAATTTTCTCTCTTATACAGTCGGATTCCACACAGAAAGGAGCGGAACAAACGGTGGCAGGTGTTCTGCCTCTGTAGGGCTGGTTACCTAGGCACTAAGTTCTTAGCTGGTGTCCAAAGACTAGTGCAGCTCATAAGCTGTAGAGAGAAGGAAAGAGAGATAGACCAAATAATATGCGTCCCACAGGGAAGGTAACAAAATATCATTTATTCATCACCTTGGAGACCAAAAGATGAGAGTTGTGAGAGAGTGCCGTCGCAGCTTAAACTTAATTGAAAAACAGACACACAAACGGACAAATGAACCTAAACGTACAAAAACACATGCGTGCGAAGGCTACGCAATTATACTGTGATCACGGACACACATTTGCAGGGAAGTATTAAAGTATATGCGTATGAGGTTTCATTCAACTTGAAGCGGAGGTGTTGGTTTGACGTGAGTATTGACGATGGCTCTTTAATCCACAGTCATTTATATGGAATCGTGGGTGTTTTTTTTGTGTGTTTTTTTTCACTATTGCTTTAATTCACTGTCTTTGCTTTATCTGAAGAGAATTCACAGTTATGAGTAACACAGGCACACTTGCGTCGTCTCAGACCACACACACACATTAAAGCTACATGAATATGGTTTAAAAAAGATCGAGATGAAGCTGAAACGAGACATAAGCATTCAGGCATCATCTTAGTCCCTCTTGACTCTCTGCATTTCCTCGTGAGTTCTTCCCCAGCGCCGAAGAGCCATACATTTTTCATGTGACCTTTAGACAGCCTGTGAGCTGAGAACAGCCCAGGTAGGCAACTATAAATCAGACAGCAGAGAAGCAAATGAGGAGGAGAACACTAGGGGTCCCTTGCAGAGGCAGAGGTGGTTAATTTGGCCGCATTGGCTTTGCAGTCATGCTAAACACACGGATTCCCCGCCCCGACTCGTGTTAAACTCCTTCCAGATGAACAAAAAGAGCAGAGGATGGGGGTGAGAAATCACCTCCTCCACCTCTAAGGTCATCGAAGGTCCTCTTCTGCACCCACTCACGCAGCCGGCCCCGGGCTTTACCCGTAGGACCCCTGGGTGCCAGCGTCCACACACCCACGGCCAGCTGAAAGATCAAGGGTGAGGGAGCTGCTCGCCTCTCGCCCCCGCTGCAAGGGCTTCCCTCAGTTCTCTACGGCACAGAAGGGGCTTTCTATCTCGCTCTCTCGCTTCTTCCCTCCTCCTCGTTCGCTCAGTACCTTCATTAATTTGCTGGAAAATCTATAGTGAGGCATTCTCTTTCCCGCCCACACAAACACATAGACTCCGCAAGAGCGGTAAGCCCCCGTCCCTCCCTCCCAGTGCATGGATCGGTGAGTTTGGAGGGAGAAAAGGGAGACGCTGTGACAGGCAGAACGCTGCCTCTGCTGTTACTTCCCGTGTCAATACACAGTCAATTTAGGGCCTCAAAGGTGTCAGACTTCACTGCAGTAGTTTATTTTCAAAGTTAAGCGGGTTTTCCTAATATCTAGATGAAGTATCCAGCTTATTTTGCAACATAAATATAAGCTGTTTTCTGTAAATGTAATTACATGCAGCGATACTCTTCAAAACAGCGCTACGATGCTTCGTTATTTTGTTTTCTTTCCATGCAAAAAGTACTCTCGTCGAGCTTTTCTGGAGCTTGAAAGTGTCCAGGCTATAGGACAGTCACAAGCCTCCTGTTTTCATACAAAATATCTTAAATTATGTTCCCAAGGCCATACAAAGCTTTATGGACTTGGAATGACATAAGAGTTAGTGATTAATGAAAACATTTTAATTTTGAGGTGGAGTAACCTTTTATGATAATAATGATATATTTCCAAAGGTTTTTGTACAGCTTAAATAACAGCAAGCCAATGACAAAGTTACAAATGGCCGCACCCACTCATACGTTAAAAATAAAGTGGATATTGGTAACAAAACTCATTTACAACAATGTAGCCTGAGGCCACAGGCAATATGATCCTGAGTGTAAAGTACAACCCGTCTGAATGACCACTCAAGCTAATTAGGCTTCGGCGCAGCAAGATTGCAAACATGAAATAGATAAAATAGCTTCTCAGATATTCAATACGAAAACAAAATTTATTGTCTGAATAATTAAACCTGTATTGGGTGCCACCGCAAGCAAGATTTTCATTACTGAATTTTCACAATATAGGTCTCCGTTGTTGTTTCTTGAGAGGCACATTATGAATGTTTGGTTTGGATTGGCTGCAAGATTCTTATTCCTCAAGAAATATCACAATATTTCAAAAACTATTATACTTTATTTGCTGCGGGCATGTACACTGTAATTTTATTAGACTGTTTGTGCTTACTCCATACAAGATCAGGAAAAACGTAACTAAATCCATGGATGAGACGGAGAAGGGAGAGCCGGTGAACAATGTTTCATTTTTGTTGTTGTCTTCACATGCAGAGTAAAAATGCAATGGCATGGCTTGACACTGACTGATCAATAATGGAACAAAAACACTGATTAAATCCTGCAAGTCCTTCTGCCCCTTCCCTGTCTCTTCTGTCTTCAAATGCCAAGCTTTTCCCAAAGCCACACAACACAACTAACTGTAATAGCCCAAAGAAATTAAAAATCAACAGTGCAACAAACAAGAATTAAAAGTAACACACAAATAAATACAAAACAAATATACAAAAGATGCAAAAGTTCTAATACTAATAAAAAATTAAACAGTATCAAATTTAAAAATGCCGTTTAACACAACATGACAGACCAGGATAATGCAATGCAACCAATAGAATGTTAACAACTTGTTAATTATTGATGATGGATAGTAGTCAATGGAATTGACATCTGAGGACAAATAGTTTGTTGTGACAGACTGCACTGGCCAGTGTTAATGACACGTCAACAGACAAGATGCCAAATGTTATTGTATAGAATGACAGATAAAAGATTTAATGTGCGGAGGCCGTTCACATGCACACTTGTGTCACTTGTCCAAATGTCAATGGCACGTGTGAACAATCACCTGTCAACCATCAACTCAGATCACCAGCATTCCAGTCAGCATGTCTTACCACTTCCACCAAACACCAAAAAAAAAGTCTTTCGAAGAACCAAAGAAAAGTGACCTTTCAGTTTTCTCAGATTTGTACTTTTTATGAAACCTGAAAAAAACATGAAAAGGCAGGTCAATTTTAAAACGTAACTGTAGACTGCAAATCATTTTTAACAGTTAACCAAACATAGTGCAATCGGCAAGTTTCCTCAGTAACAACAGGCCGAAGTCTCCTACTTAGGCTTTGCTTCCATAAAAAAGCTGATTGTTCAATTGAGAGAAACGTTGCCGAACTGAAGGAGACATAGCTCTGTGCATGACAATATGACAATAATGCCTAGCAACCTAGCCAGAGTGGGAGGTGCTATCTCTGAGTGTCATTAGGTGTGGAAGAGCCAAGCGCTTCGTGGTGGCTGATTTGTCAAGAGCTGCACGAATAAAGAAGGTTAAAACCTAACGGGTGAAGATGGGGTAAATCCACTCGACCAGTTTCGAAAGAATCTTCTTCAACATATAGTTATAAAAAGATGGTCTAGTTAAAGCCACGCTTGCACTTAAAATTAACACACAATATTGTTCACTGGTGAGGATGCTAATATCCTTATCTTTGTTGTTCTGTCTTGGATGAGCCAAGTTTTTTAGGCCATGCAATATAAAAAAAATACACGCAGTTGAGCTTGCAATGATCGTGGCAAGTCATTACAAACCACTACGTAAACTAACTACATTGCTCTTAGGAATAATTGTTTATTCATTTTTTAAAAGGATAGTTCACCCAAAAATTTAAATTCTCTCAATAATTACTCACCCTCATATTGTTCCAAACCCACACACATCTCTCATGAACATGCCATGGAGACGGACACAGAAGTGGTTGAGTAAAGTTACTTTTGTTCTCTTTGCATACAAAAATCATTCTTGTAGCTTCATAACATTACGGTTGAACCACTGATGTCACATGGACCATTTCATCAAGGTCCTTACTAGCTTTCTGGGCCTTGAACATTTCAGTTGTGTTGTAGTCTATGGAGGGTCAGAAAGCTCCTGGTTTCATCAAAAATATCTCAATTTGTGTTCCCAAGATAAACGTAGGTCTTATGGCGCTTTTCTACTGCATAGTACGGTACGGTACGGTTCAGTACAGCTCACTTTTGGGGGGCTTTCCACTGGGAACAGTACCTGGTACCCGGTCCTTTTTTTAGTACCACCTCAGCCGAGGTTCCAAGCGAGCCGTACCATTACCAAAACGTGACGTGTAAACTCTGCTGGTCACTGATTAGCCGGAGAGAATCTGTATTACTGCGTCACTGAACTTGCAACACGAGACACAAGAGAATGATCATGAATAATCATTCTCTTGCAGTACTAAACTGCATTGGAAATGCAAACTGAGCCGTGCCGTAACGAGCCGTGCCGAGCCGAGTCATACCACGCAGTAGAAAAGCGCCATAATACAGGCAAGGGGCCTTCCAAGGAGCCACAGCTCTGATGCAGTGGTGGCTCACCTTGAAGCTAAGGCATCCCAGGCACCAAGTGTGGGATGGTACATCGCTGAGAAGGAGTTAGAGGGACCGCATGCACATGTGAAGCAAACACAGAGGAATCACAGAGGAGGCATACTCTGGAAAACTTTGAGAGGGTGAGAAGGCCCTAATGGGAATAACACTGCTATACTTTATACCTTGGCTGGAGACAGAACGCACTTGGGGCAAGTTCATTTTTAACCCAAAGCACACTAGGAGACAGCAGGAATTTCCTGACAAGCAAATTGTCAAGGTCATTTTTAATGTGGATTCCCCTCTGTCTCAGAGGCCAGACACAGTCTAAAAGGCAGGACAGTGTATTGATAGGCCACCCCTTCAAATGAAAAGAATGGTCTGTTATGAGGGGCTATTTCAGGCGTGAGCAAACTCAGTCCTGAAGGACTGGTGTCCAAGTTTGATCATGCCTGGGCCATATACTAAGCATCTTTTATATCCACCAAAACTCAATTTGGCTTTCTGAAAGCATATGCAGTTAGGAATCATTAAAGAATGGGTTTCATAGCACAGCGCATTCCGTTCCCTGTGTAAAAGGGAATTAAAATGTGTCTTCAATGTGTGTGTGCGCATGTGAGAGAGAACCATGGTCACATCACATTGTAGTCAATTACCTTGAGTACTGCAAATACAAACAAGCGCTGTGTCTGTCACACGACTCTGTTCCCCTGTTTTTGTAACTTTAAAGAATGTCAACATATTCTGTTCCACCAAATAAAACAAATAATGTTCTTTAAAATAGCCCCATATTGCCCCTTTAACATTCAGAACAGGAATTAATTAGGGCATGGTACAGGTGTCTGAGGTCATTGATGGGCCTCAGCCCACCATATTTCTGGGGAGCAAGTAACGGCTCTGACTCACTGGTTGCTGATGGAACTGTCTCCAAAGTGACTTTTTCACACAGATTTCGGATCAGAGAACATGTTCATTGTTGTCCTGTATCGAAGGAGGGGGTCTGTGGGCAAACATTTACATTTAGTCATTTAGCAGATGCCTTTATTCAAAGTGAATTACAACGTGGAAGCAATCAAACCAAAAAGAAAACAACAACATACAAGTGGTTTTCTTGTAGGCAAGCATCAGTATCTTGAATTTGATGTGAGTGGCTTTTGACAGCCCGTGCAAGCTGACGAAGACAAGTGTGGCGTGAGCTTTTTTCGGCTCACTGAAGACTACTCTCGCTGCTACATTCTGAATCAGTTACAGAGGCTTCAGCACATGCAGGACAGCCTGCCATTACAATAGTCCAGTCTGAAGAGAAAATGATCTTGGAAATTTCTACTACTGGTAGTAAGGGTCTAATCTTCCTACTGTTGTATGAGGCAAATCTGCAGGAGCAGGCCGTTGTAGCAATATGGTCTGTGAAGCTTAACTGATCATCAATCACAACTCCAAGGACAAGGTTCCTGGCTGTCCTAGAAGGAGCTATAGTTGATGAACCTAGCTATATAGAGAGGTTGTGATAAAGTGCTGGGTAGTCCATAAGACCATCCAAGTGCAGTGAGTAGTGAACAAACACGCACATACAGTTAGAGAAGTATGCAGCCAATGCTACAGCGGCTGGGGAGCAGTTGAGGGTTCGGCCCCATAATAGGTTTCTAAAAATTCTGGATTTAGTAACAGTGGAGTTTTCCTTTAAGCAGTGGGGTTACCTGAGCCGGCTCAAATGCTTTGGGAAATGTACCAGAGTGAAGACAGGTGTTGATAATGTGAGTGCGTATAGGTAGAACTGAAGAGGAAATGGCCTGCAGAAGGTGAGTGGGGAAAGGATCAAGCAGACAGGTAACAAAATGATTGCAAAAGATAAGTTTAGAAACTTCTTCCTCAAGAAGTGGAAAGGACGAAAGAGAATGAAAATTTGTGGTTATGACGTTTTTGTCAATTTGGGGTGTGGAGAATTGGTGTGAGGAGTGACTGATATACAAGGTCAGTAGAGTTTTTTGACTTGTGGTGCTTTCTCTCTTCAGCGCCACCATCTGTGTCTTTCACTGCTCTTTCACAGCTCTTTAATCTATCTACATGTTCATCTTTACAATCACAATTTATCACAGTTCGTCAACACATAATTTTACAATAAAGGGCTTATTTTATTTTTATTTTTTACACAACCTTTCGAATGGTTTAACATACATTAGCCAGTTGACTGACATGATCGATGTAAAGTTTGTTAGTGTCAATCATCATGACAGACTCAGGGAAGCATACAGCTAAGTGTAAATATGAAGATGAGCACAGAACATTTTTATCTGAATGGCAGGATTTATATTTTCTTGTTGAAAGAAACGGAAAGCCATTCTGCTTGATATGCCAGACTTCGTTGTCGCATTTTAAGGCTTCAAATCT
>JAUCMU010000125.1:13223068-13235974 GCA_032275025.1 Enteromius treurensis | reverse complement strand
GCAGTAGAGGCGGCGCAACTATAACGACACGTGAATAATCCCGCCCACTCTAAAGCGGTACTAAACTGCATGGAAACCCAAACCGAGCCGAACTGAGCCGTGCCGAACCGAGTCGAACCACGCAGTGGAAAAGCGCCATTAGAGGTTTGGAACGATGTGAGTGAGAGTAATTAGTGACAGAATTTACATTTTTGGGTGAACTAACCCTTTTACTTGAATAACAAATATAAATGTGTTTCTTCAACTTGAGCCAACTTTTTGTCTCGGGGGTTGACTTAGAATCAATCCTGCTACCACAGGGTGGAGTATTTAAATCGCCAGACAAGCGTGTAAATGAACAGATGATATCGAGTAATGACATGGGTGCTACTATCTTTATCGTTATAGTTATCATTCTTAGTGTGAACAGGCCTTAACTATCAGTTTTCACCAAAATTAACAATTCTGTGCCCCACGTCCGTAACGTACTGTTACCGATCACTCGTAAACAATATTTGTACTGAGGATAATTCCAATCAAGCTGTCAAATGCAAGAAGTATGTGTTATGTAAATATGTGACTTATGACACCTTATAGCTATAAAACTAGATTTAGCAAATACTTGACAATGCATAGATTCAGATGTGGTGGAAATGACACAACACAGTGGTAAAAAATATTTCTTGACAATTTTAAACTTGTGAGGGTGTGGAAAAACGTGTTTATTTTCAAAAGTACACAAGGCCAGAACAGCCATAAGTCAAAAAAAACGAAAAAAACACCCGTAAGCCAATGAATCATTAAGGAAGTCCAAATATGGTCAAATTTCATCCATTTATAATGGACTACAGGACTGATGTAAATTCTTCAAAATCCTAAACAATTTTGAAAATGTAAGGAACTATATATTAACATCATCGACACTATTCAGTTTCTTGGAGCTTAATTACTGCTTTTTATTTAATGAACACCAAGTGTGTTGCATCTTATCAAATTACAGTAGGGTTGCCGCCATTTTTACAAAAGCTCACTCTGAGCTAAAGCTGGTTCAGCACATTCATTACCCCTGCCTACATACAGTAATCCTCTCTTTCTCTCCGTCCTCCTGTTATTCAGCACTCTTACTCTCGTCTCTTTTGCCTCCTAAAACACTGTGGGGGTTTCCTAAGCTTCTCTGTGGCTCTGCAACCCACAGAATGATTTGAGAATATGCAAAACACTTACATAACAATTTTAAATTATTAACGTCTTTATGTGGTTTAAACAGAGCATCAGAGATAGCAAAGCCTTATGTAAGATCTTATATTATTTTTTAAAAAAAAGGCATGCTTTATGGGTGTGTCGATATGTGTTAGCGAGTGAGCGTGCTCCAAGTATGGCTTCATAATTGCTAAGAAACCAATCTATTTATAGTTTAGCAACCCACAATACTGACATCATCTAAACTTAAAAGGGTAAAGCAAAAAATATAAGTTAACTGGCACACTCTGTTTCATAACAATAGAGGTGGCCTCAGTTCCTTTAACTTCAGACTTAAAAAATTATTTAATGAAAAACGATCTGACGAAACCATCTAATTATATACTAGTGCCAGGGACACTCAGACTCTCAAGGCTCTGTTATTTAAGTAGGACAGGTAAACTGTCTGTTTCTGTGCAAACATGAGAGTCGACATGAAAGGGACTATAAAATTAAGCACAGGCTACTGATAAACACTTGCCCAGCATTTCATTCCAGAACTAGCTGTAAATGATGGGCAATGATGCCGAAGAGCCTGAAATTCCCCATGACGTAGTGCTACGTAGACCAGTTACACAGCCAGTGAGATGCGCAATACCATTCTATGCAACATGAAAAACACAAAAGTGTTTGTACTTTCTTTTGTAAATACAGGTAACTGTTTTCTATATAAATAGAATTATAATAACATTAACATTCAACCTAATAAAACCATAACTGTGTAACAAATATGATACAAGCTTGTAAAAAAAAAAAAAAAGGTTAAGTTTCAAAAGACAAAGAGTCACTTCTATTTTGTTTGTCATTTCAGTAACTGAAAAAGTATCAATTATTCATTAGCGTTTACATTTTACGCAAGACTGGTATTTAGATAAATTCCAAGAAAAGGTCACATTATCCTTCTATTTTTACTCTTGTTTTTTTCGGACTGTCTGTGAATTTTGTAGTCAACGTTAAAAAAAAGTGGAGGGAGAGATATTCGCTTTCCTACTACCGTACAATTACCTTCTATCACTTTTTTTTTAGCCAACCAAGTGGGTGATTATTGCAATAATTCTTAGACATATATTTTTTACATTATTATATTTATTATTATATTAGTGCTGTCAACCAAATAATCACAATTATTTTTTGTTTACATAATATATGTGTACTGCGTCTGTTTATTATGTTTATTAAAAATACACAAACATTCAGTATATATTTTGAAAACATGTATGTGTATATATATTTATGTAAAAAAAATAATTTCATATGTAAGCATATTTTTCTTAAATACAATCATGCATGTGTTTGTATTTATATTTACATAATAAATATACAAAGCCCACACTCATATATTATATATTATCATATATTAACAAAAACATATTTTGGATTATTTGACATTTGATTAATCATTTAACAGCACTTATAAAATGTATACTGTCTCAATACTGTTACTTGACAAGCTTTGAAGTATCCGTATTTTCAGATCAATCTGCCCAATGAACAGTAGCTCTGGATGGATGAAGAAAAAAGTAAAGATGCAGAAACTTGCTTACAACGTAACTAAATGAGCAAATAGCAGCAATTTCCCACTGGCACAAAGAATCCTGACCTGTGACCTTATCATATGTATGAGTCCACAATGTCATGTTTCGATTGATTTCTTTTCTCGAGCATATGGCACAAGAGAGCACTGACAGATTAATGACGTGTGCAGAATGTGGATGTGACAGAATTTGTGGTGAGGACGTGCTTAGACTCTGGCTGGATTACTGGTCATTAAAAATAGCACATTTGGCTAAAACAGAAGCTGAGACCATCTTTTAGAGATTAAAGCATATAACCAGTAATACCCATAAAACCAACGTCTATACAAGCACAGGACGAGAGAGAGAAAAAGGGTCCATCGTGACCTGACATACCCAAACAAATCAAGCCTGAAATACTCCCCAGCATAGAGCTGTATCTACGTCACTGAGGACCAAGATAAGATGTTGATCGACTGCATTCAGCAGGGGAGCAGAGATGAAAATGTACAGGGAAAAAAAGCAGTCAGTCACACAGACAGTCAAGGTCCAAAACCTATCAAGTACAGTATGTGTGTTTGGTTTGGTGAGCTGTGAATCAAGGCCACCTGAAGAAAGAGACATTTCAAGAGACAACCAATCTGCCATGAACAAAATACTGCTGTGTCTCCTCTAATGCGAAAAAAAAGGTTTTTTTAGTACGTGGTGAAGTGGGATTTCTTAAATGGGCAGTCACCCAGAGAAACACTGCAAATTTGGCAAACATAATAAATCAAATAGCTTGTTTAGGCAATAATGCATGGTGCAAATTACTGCCAGACACAGTTAACATTTTTAAATGGCTTTGCAGTTTGAATTTTTTTATTTACCATCAGTGACCAAAGGGAAAGTGACTTAAATGTGTTAATCTTAAAAACAAATATCAAGGATATCACATGTTTATGACACTGTTATGTTTCACTCATCTGAGCTGAAACATGGTGCAAGGACGACAGAAGGTCTGTTCTCTGATCAAAGTAAAACATATCTTGATGTTATTAATTTATTTACTCAGTAAGTGTTGAAGTGACAAGGAGGTACTTGAGGCAACAGAAGGTACTGAAATCATCAATGACGTGGTTCCCATCGAGCATGACTGTAACTCTGTGTCTGATTAAGACTGTTTAAGGGAACAGACGCCAATGTCTTAACACCTTGCCATTTCTATCCTCTCGCAAGAACTTAGAAACGCGAACATGCAACGAGAATTGTAAAAATGATGAGAGAAGAGCAAATAGAGTGACTGGAGGGACCATTAAGACAACAGCCTGATCTGATATGTGTCAGCTGTACAAGTCTGTTAGCAGGTGATGAACTACGGAAAAGGAGAAGAGTGGAGAAAATGAGAGATGTGATGAAGGGACAGAAGAAGAAGAGAGGAGAGGACATGACGTGTGTTGAAAGGAGAGGAGGTGAGATGAGAAGAGAAGAAAGGGGCCAAGATGAAAGGAGAAAATCAATCGATCGCCTTTATTTATATAGTGCTTGTAAAAATACATATATTGTCAAAGCATTGAACAGTATCAAATTGGAGAATAAGGAAAAAAAAGAAAGAAGACAGGGGAGAAGAGAGGTGAAAATATGATAGTAGAGAAGAAAAAAGAAGAAGAGAGGAGAGCAGACAAGGAGAGAAGAGAGAGAAGAAAATGGGGAAACGAGGAGAGAAGACAAGATAAGACAAAAGGAGAGAGAAGTAAAGAAGATTTAATTAAAGGAATGGGAGAAAGAGGAGAGGAGAACAGAGGAAAGAAGAGGAAAGTTGAAGAGAGAGGACAAGAGGAGATGTAAAAAAAAAAGTGGAGAAAAAGGAAGAGAGAAAAGCAAAAAGGATGAAGAGAGGAGAGGAGACAAGATGAGAGAAAGTGGAAACGGGACAAAAGAGAAGAGAGGAAAGGAGGAAAATGAGGAGAGGATGCAAAACGAGGTAAAAAGAAGTGAGGAGACGAGAGGAGAAAAGAAGAGAAAAGAGAAGGAGTAAAGTCAGAAAAAAGAGGAGACAATAGTAGAGGAGAGGAAAGAAGAGAGGCAGAGAGAGAGAGAGAGAGAGAGATGATTGCGTGGGTGGCCTGCTCCTCTTACACAGCCATCCAATAATATTGGCTAATTGCATGATTTCTTCAGCTTCTCCAGGCTCTCATCATGAGTGGGAGTCAAAGCCTCATTGGTGGAGTATATAGCTGCTGACAGAATAGCTCGCCCTGATTCTCACTCTCTCTCTCTCTCTCTCTCTCTCTCTTATTCCTCTCTCCTACGTTGGTTTCTGTAGCAGCGGTCCCTCTGAGACAGGTTTCCCCGGAATCCACGTAAAGAGGTATCTCTACCCACGCTGCAGAGTCAGGAACATCTCATTTGGAGCTTTCTTCAGTGCTGCCTAATGCACACGCGCACACACCACACGCCCGCAAAGCCCTCTTGCCTGCTCCTCTGGTTCTCTTTTATTAAACACTAGCTCTATTTCTCCCTCTCTCTCCTCATCCTACACTCTCTCACGCAGGAAACAGGGGAACCTGCGTGGGCAGCAGCGTCTCTCCCTGTCATTGAAGCCTTAGGCCCCGTTGACAAATGAGACGGTGGGGCCTTTCGACTGAGCGTGGATGAGAGCGGGGATTCTGTATCTGCACTGGAGAATCTCTCTCACACACAGCACACAAACAAAAACCACAGAGCCCCGTGACCATCACCCACTTGATCGCAACAGGGTCATCGGCTGGTATAAAGGCACAGTATCAAGTTCTGCTGACAGTTTAGCTCCCGTACTGTGTCCGATTTTGATTCAAGAGTAAACTCACGGGTATTCTTCAGCTAAATGCTGAGCCATTTGGAAAGCTGTGGGGTCACGATCTGCCGCCACCACCATAACTTCAGGAGCCGACTGCAGGATGGCCTTTGAGTGACCTCCGGCTCCAAAGGTCAAGTCCAGGACCACCTGTTGGAAAACAAAAGAACAGAACAAGGAGAAAAAGCAAGATGTTTTATCCATTATTACAACTACCGTCGGCATGAACAAAGCTGCTAAATGTTCAACCAGACATTGATTTTGTTCTAAGTACGAAGCCGCTGTCCATAAAGTTTGCTGCTACTTTTCAAAGTGGTCGGAAAACACATTTGCGCATTCTCTCTCTTTCTCTTCCTTACAAACACACACGCTCACACTAGAGACACTATCCTGTGTTCTCACTCAAAAGTCAATGCATGAGTCATCGTCTCTCCTGTTGAAAGCGTCTCAGTGGTTTCTTAGAGCCACAGTGGCAGCTACACCTCGGGTCCATTTCCCAGAGCATCCACCCACCCACACGTCATACCCTAAACAATAAGAATCCATCCTCAATAGTACGGACACTAAATATTTGCTGTTAAAATGCATCATAACATCTCAAAAAGCATGATTCATTCACATCTTTAATTCAAAAAAAAAAAAAAAGTATGAAGAAGAATCTTTAAGGTCAGAACGTTCAAGGTTTTTGTTTGTTTTTCTCCAGAAGTGCCAATCAATTTGAAAAATCTAACTCCATTCATTGCTTTTTCCCCCACTCTAGCTACAAATCTGAAAAGCCTAGAGTACCAGATTAAAATAAATAAATAAATACTACTACTAAACATTAGTATAAAAGGATTTATTAAAGGGATCACGAACTGCCATTGTTTTTTTTGTTTTTTTGGGAATGTTCTTGGAGGTCCACTTATAAGGTTATAACTTTTACATCATAATTTGACAAATCATAATTTAGAAATCATAGGTTAGTTTCTATCTTGTTTTGACCCCATCATCTGAATGCACTGTTTGAATAAACCCGGAAGTAAACGCCCACTGCTATGATTGGCTAATAGTTGTGCATGTTTGACATCCTTTACGCCGCTGTGATATATATATATCTTTATCTATATATATATAGATATCTATCTATATCTATATATCTATATAGGTAGGTATAGAGGTAAGTCATACGTATCGTAGATAGATCGTGCGAACAATGAGTTCACTTGAGATAAACAAGCTCGGACTAGTTCTCTGACCTGAACCTTATACAAAATGAGTGAGTTGAACTGCAGAGAAAAAGCACCAACATGAATGTCTCGAATGTCTTAGATGTTCTCCAATCTTATCAGGCATTACAGGTGATGATTCAGAGCTGTTATCTTGGCAAAAGGAGGTTGCAAAAAGTACTGAATAAAAGGGTATGAATAATTGCGGCCAATGTGCATTAGAGAAACATTTATTTCTTAATGAGACTTCTTTCCCATTTAAAACTCTTATTCTCCAATGAAAGGTTAGATTTTTGTACTTTTTTAAAAATAAAAGATCAAAAGGATTAATGATACAGATTTATTTTCACAGCTGCCTTTGATCATATTTACCAAGGGTATGAATAAAATTGAGCACAACTGTATGTGTGTATAATTTAATTATTTAAATGAGTAACTTAATTTATCATACCACAGATTTACCTACAAAAGGAGAAGCTCATGCAAAAAGTCTGTTCTGGACATAAAATGGTCTTCAGAAGTCTTGGAATGTAGCATATATGAACCATTTTTATGATGCTTTTATGCCAGCCGTGGCCTAACATTTAGAGAGTTGCGGGTTCCAGTCTCAAGTTCTGCTCCAGGTGTGTGTGTGTATGCGCGCGTGCACTTGGGTGGGTTAAATGCAGAGCACAAATCCTTAGTATGGGTTACCATACTTGGGCACACTTCACTTGCTCATTCCCTCTTTTGAGCCATTCCTGTTCACTGGTCTCATCTCAATGAAAAGAACAGCTTCATCAAATCATATAGAGGTTTCATTACATTAAGAAACATATATGTTGTGTGAATTTCATTGAAAATCCGAAGCCACATTTGTTGGCAAAAACAGGCAGTGCATTTTGTTCCGGCACATGTGGGTCTTTTTGTTCTCCCTTCATTCCACTGCACACTGATTAACTTGTGAGACAGACAACATGCTCCGAGGCAGACGCCATAGGCCAACAGTTCCACTCCACCGCTGGGCAGCACACCACAAAGACAGAGTAATTAGTAGCTTCTAATGGATACTTGTCATTAGTACTAGCTGGGAAAATACATCGGGGAGAGCAAAAGCAAGGGTCGTGCGTCAGAATGTCACAAGGCATGATTTTCAATTTAATCTCACGCTAAGAACAAGAAATTTGGTTTCTGTTCACCTCATGGGAGAGACGCCTATGATAGTGTCTGCGCTCGTTCGTGAGTCACTCCCTTTTTCATCTTCAAGTTTGAACGTTCATGTTCTTACTTTATATTCCACTGCTTTGCCACATAGTTTCGAGTCGTGTTTTTTATTTTCTTTTTATAGTTTTATCATTTACAAATGAAAACAGTTGCAGATCGATACTTGTTTTGCACCGTACCCTCAAGTGCATGAGGTCAAAACCTTTAAATAATGATGCGCTATCAAGCTTTCTCTCTTGGTGTCCATAGCAACCAAAAAAATCTTCATCCTTCATGCTCTTCTGCCACGAAAAGCCACAAATTAACTTATGGTTCGGAAAGAATTAGAAAACCGGATTAAAGAAAGGACTGCATGAGGAAATTGTTGCAATTGTAATTAATAAATCCAGTTTAATGACAGCCACTCGAGCTGATTCAATGTCCAATTTGCCATGATCAAATAAAAGAGATTTTGATCACTTTATGCAGACAGACCGTTTTAACAAATAGCTGAAAGAGTGAATGAGACATACTGTTAAAGCATTTAATGTTTTAGAGGCGCTTTGCCCTAGGATAAAAGAAATGATTTCCTGGCACACGAGCATCACTGTTTTTCTCTGATTCAATTTCTTCCGGTGTTTTAGAGCTAAATGATTATTCCTCAGTTGATGACTCACTTTTAGCCCTCAAATTCAACTGCCCCCTTATGATACTGACAGGAACAACAACATATGCGCTGGTGTGGCTCTAGCATACTATTATAGTATAGAGGACTCAACCGCAAAAAAAAGCATTTCAGAAGTCCCACTGTGTATTACAAATGCTGTTTCACCAAAAGAAGCAGGAAAAAAAGCTCAAGCTGGTAAAAATTGACCACCTCCTCTTTGAAACATCGGCACAGAGACGGGGCTTTTTGGGGGCGATGGGCTCAGAGAGAAAGAGACAGAAGCATGCAGATCGATAGTGACGTTGGTGGAGGGGTGCGAGCGTGCATGAGCAGAACAGGAGATCATCAATGGTGGAGGGACTGCGTCTCCCTCTCCCATCTGAAAAGCAGGCACAGCTAAAGGGGAGGGAGAACAAGACGACACGATGAGTCACAACAACCAGCATCAGTACGCCTGGTGTGCCATTCAATACTAGTGAGAGGAGGAGAGAGGGGTAGATACACAGAGAGAATGAAAACATGTAGATCAAGAAAAAAATATATTAAAAACAAAACAGAAACCCTGTGTTTGGTTGGCCTTTGCCGAAAGGTGTTCTTGTTGGAAGAAAAAGGCTTCTGACTGAATTTAGTCCCACTTTAGTACTATCTGACATCTGGTTACGTCAATAGATAATCATTAAAACACTTCATTATACCTACTTCTGTGATTAGCAATAAAACCACATTCATAATACAAAAACATGTTTAAAAGTTAAAACTGTAATTTATATCATTTTAAAATAAAATGTGTTCTTCCATCATAGGTAATAGGTAACATGCCTAAGACTGATACAACATCATTGGATTAGTCTGGATCAGTTTATAAGCATTATTTTTGCAGTTATTTCCTGTGATATTAATGGAGCATAAATTACAGCTTCAACTACAAAATGAAAAAAAAAAAGTAAACAAATGATTTTTGCTTTAATAAAAAACTTCCACATGACCACTAGATATATTGGTGTGTTTAGGAGAATATCATACAGTAAACCTCATAGGATTTACAGACAGGAAATACGTTTTACAGTAAGTATATACTGTGCAGACCTTTTATAGCTCCGCCCCTTTTCAGCACTGTGCTCGCTGTCCTCCGGTTTATACTTCCACAGTGTGAAGGTAATGTCATATGAATTTATGAATTAACTTGTAACGTGGCGACCACCCAAAAAAACGGTTACATAAAAAATCAGTAAAACAGACAATCCGTTAACAGGGATATTTATTTAACAATGTAAAAAAAAATAAAGAAATAAATGCGTCATCCGAGTTAGCCACCATGAAGGAAGCAAGAGAGTACAGCGGGTCGTCATCAGAAACCGGACAAGAGAAGCAAGCAGCCAACTTGTTGCCGAAACAATCCATCCATTCGGGCGATTCCTGAAAATTCTTCATCCTCTGAGGTTTCTTTAAATATGTTTCTTAATTTTTGCTCAACTCCTCAGCTGTTGGATAACATGGCATGCACACGTGTGCTGTGTGTATGTCCTCCAGTTTCTTCCAACGCTATCTGATAATTCAGGGGACCTGCTTATAACACGGTAAGGCCCCTTCCACTTCGGTGCTAGTTTTGCATTGTGGGAAGTTCCATAACCATACACAATCCTTGTTTGTGAATGTTATATCTCTCCTTTTCTTGTTCCTGACTTGTCTTATTTGGGATTTTTGACTGCTTTCTTTGGCTTGCAACTGCAGCTAATATAGGTAGCAGTGTCTGGAATCAAATTAATGCCATGGAGCATTTTGTCCATTGGTCCTTGAAGTTTTCTGCCAAGCTGGAGTTTTGCTGGAGATAATCCATGGTCTTTTGGACGGCTGAGTTCAGAATGAATCGAAACTCTGGTAAGAATTGGTCCCACTTCTTGTGGTTGTCATCCGCATAGGCTGACATCATATTTTTGAGGGTGCGATTAACTCGCTGAGTCATGTTAGTCAACTTTGGGGTAATGCTCCAATTTGCACATAGTTCTCTAAACATAGCTGAGACAAACTGAACACCCCTGTCTGAGAGGAGGAAATCTGGCACACCCCATTGAGTCAGAAACAGCTCAACCCATCGTGAATAATAATAAATGACAACAAACAGGTATTCATGTTGATTTGGACTTCAGGGCAATGGGCCCATGGTGTCAACTCCCAGCATTTGGTTTGGGCGAGTGGTAGTGATTTGTTGCAATTTTCCAGCAGGTTTTTGATTAGCATTTTTTAATGTTTGACATTTTACGCAGGTTCTGACATGATGTTTCACATCAGACCACATGCCTGGCCAAAATGTCACATCTTGTACATGCTTATAGGTTTTGAAGATTCGTCCATGTCCATTTAAAGGATGTGAATGGTAGTGATGGAGGACAATTGGGATGAGACTGATAGGTAAGTACACTCTGCAGTGCACTTGGCCATTTAACAGGTGATACAGTGATACAGTTTGTCCTCCATAAACTTATATTTGCTTTTGAGATCGCTGTTATTGTTCTCTGACAAAGCTTTAAACACTCTTATGATTTCAGGATCTTAATGTTGTTCCTTCCAAATGGATTCAGGTGAATGTGCTTCACTTAAGGCATTATCAATTAAAGCCTGCACATCTGTACTGACCAGTGATAATAATCGGCAAACAGGATGTGGTGGAGGGGTAGAGCTTAACAGTGAAAGGCTTTGATAAATCTTTACATGCGGGTCTGACTTTTTGCGTTGGGCGCTGACATCAGGGACACTTGCATTGCCAGGTTGAAATGGATGTTCTTCTTGTGGGGTGGATTTAAAAAATTTTTTTACTGTTGCTTACATTGATTTGCAGGCTACTGGTGAAGATGAAATCCAGTCCTAGAACTGCACCATAGGCAAGTGTTTTAGGGGAAAGGACCACAACTGGTAAAGTGAAAGTTTGTTTGAATACGGATGGGTAACTGCAGCCATCCTAAAGGCATTTCTGCTTCCCCATTAGCCAAATACAATGGGCCGAGAGACTAAGGTTGGATGTTCTCTTGTGGATAGAGACTTTCCCACAGACTTGTATGGATCATGGTATAGCTGTTCCCTGTGTCCACGATGGCTTTTCTAGACCAATGCAGATGGGAACAATCAGCTCTTGTGGAATGACAACATGAGAAACAGGCGTTGGTGTAAGGGTTGCTTTCTTGGATAATCTTTTATTTGATGTTGCTGTCACAGTTATTTGTTGCTTGACTTCCAGACGTATGGGGATAAATTGATCGTTGACTGCTGAAAGAATGTTGCGGCTTTGCAGGTTGGTTTGTGAATTGGATGGTATAAAGTGGGCAACATACAGAACTCGGATGACACATGTCCCTTACATCTCCAACATTGCACTTGGGGCTTAATATTCTTTTGATCGGATTTCTGTGGTGTTTTTCTGCTCATACACGTTTAATGTTGAAGTTGCTGATCATGATCTTTCTCTAGCTGTCCAGCTTTACAAGTTTCTCTACAGTGTTCACACGACTACGTAGCTGGCTGGCGAGGTAAGGTTTTATGCTTTTTAGAATCATTTTGACAATTTCGTTTTCCATTAGGGAAGGTTTCCATTTTTGCAATAGATCATGATATAAACACAAAATCTAATAGATTCTTTCTCTCCCTGATATCTGGTGTGGATCCTTTCAGCTAGCTCATCTGCACAGTCTTTGGAGAGGATGGCTGAGAGGAAATCAGTCTCAAATTCTTTCCATGTCGCTACTGAAGATCGAGCGACCTCCCACCAGTCACGTGCAGTGCCATGGAGTCCTGACATCGTAAGTAAGTACAGCAAAGGATCGGCATCATCCAATGGTCTTCCAATTGTAGGAAAAGTCCTTTTTAAATGGTCGCTTTTTCATGCAGGAACAGGAGGACACTCTGTTGGGACCATCGTTTCCAAGGCTACTATCAGTAATACACTAAGACGTCATGGTTTAAAATCTTGCTTAAGTCAGCCAATGTCCAGGCCTGTCTGAAGTTTGCTAGGGACCAGTGATGCGCGGGTCAATGTGCAAACAACCCGAACCCGACCGACGTTGTCAACTGACCCGCCCGCAACTCGGACCAAAAAAAAAAAAAAGAAGAGAAAATATTGTACCCGACCCGCATTTTTTTTTTTTTAAATGGTGCGCTCGCTGACGTGCTGCGCTCATTTATTTCGTTTATTGTTTATTTTTTTCAGCTCGCGGTGCGCGCGGCGAGAGTAGGTAGTTCTTGAGGCGACCCATCATTTTCCATTTCAGCTGTCTAGATGCATATTACTGATGAATGCGATGTTTATGTTTC
>JAUCMU010000125.1:13209901-13222968 GCA_032275025.1 Enteromius treurensis | reverse complement strand
GTGCATTCTGGGGAATGCAGTCCAGGTATGAAAACAGACACAAAAACACAGAGTTCAAGGAAAGCTGGAGTGCCATTCACAGCTGGCAGCTCCAGCTGGGCGTGACACCCCTATTCATCTGGGACAGCTGACAACCGTGCAGTGTAGAAGGCTTAAAAACAGTTAAATTACCAAAGTTGTGTAAATTATGATTTATATCTCACAATTTATATTTCGATTAAATACTTTTTCTTTTTTTTTCATCAAAAAAAAACCTCATTGTAGTCAGTCAAGTTACCAATATTTATATAGTGTTTTTTTACAATCCAAACTGTGTCAAAGCAGCTTTAGTTTTTATTAAATGGGGATTTAAATCAAATCATTAGATTGTGAATCAGGAAACCTGTTTAGATATGCAAGCATTCGAAATATTGTGATATCATGTGACAGTAATGTAACATTCATTCACATCTGTTCTCACAGGTTACTACTCCTGGAGGAATCCGGGCAGAGGCTCCTGGTTTGTCCAGGCCCTCTGTAACGTTCTCAATGAGTTTGGCAAGCAACTTGAGATCATGCAGATCCTCACTCGGGTCAACTACATGGTGGCCACCAACTTCGAATCCTGGTCAGAGGACCCCCGCTTTAGCGAGAAGAAACAGATACCTTGTGTGGTGTCCATGTTGACTAAAGAGCTCTACTTCAATTGATCCGAGCAGACCATCTTCACATGCTGTGCTCCATCTGCCTTTTTACAGCACACCCATTTTCTTGCCAAGGACTTTACAGTAGCACAGTTTTAATTTGTTATCTTTTAACAGTAAATATAACCAAATTGTTAACCTTTTTTTGAGAAAATTAATTTAACATAAATGTAAGCAGCATTTTTAAGCAGTGCACATTTCAAAATGGCAGGCAGGAAAGACACATCAGGTGTACAAAGACTGACCACTGACTGACTGAACGACTGACTTCACTCGACCAAGCTGTCACTACATTCAGGGATGATCCCAGCTGGAAGTTTGGGTGTGAACGCAATCTCTTTTTTACAGCATGCTGGGCATATACACACGAAAATGGTTTCCTTTGTGCTAATTCCTGTTCAAATCCACTACTTTTTCAGTGAATGTTCTACTTCTACTTTCTGAGAGTATTTCAGGGAATAGTAATGTCACATATTATCTGATCTTTGTCCACTGGCGGTGTCAAATATCCATGTTGCTTTGCCAACTGTGAAAGATTTTACTAGGAAAAAAAGCGCTTGGAAAAGACCAACGCCTCACAAAGCCTTTGCTTTTGTTCTGTTTTAATAGAACTAACAACTCGAGCGTAACTTCAAAGCATATAAATGGCCATTTGTAGCATTTTAGTTTGGTTTGGTTTGGTTATTCCAGAATGCTCTTCAGAGGAGGTCAAAGAAAGGGCATGAATAGAAATGGAGTGCCAGATAGTGAAGTAATGCTGACACCTGCAAGGTTTTGAAAGCTTTTCGTTCATGCCTCACTGGTTAGTTTGTGTTCACTGAAAAACTGAAATCAGATCAGCATTCATTCTGTGTATTTTGAGCAGACATGCAGTATTTACTGATGGTTTGTACCGAATCCGTCTATAATCTATAGAGGCAGCTATTGTTTTACTGGTGACCATTTTACCCATTTACCACTTATCTGACCAAATGTGCTGTTTTAAACTTGATGGAAGGTTCGGATGTTTTCAGAGCTTGTTGTCTTTGGTTATGTCCAACAGGTTTTAATTTACTTTTCAGTTCTTTCTGTTTAGTTTTTTTTCATTCTCATTGTTGGTCCGGATCACACACTAAATCTGCCAGCCTGTGCACCATCTGACCACCCAAATTGAAGGCCCTCTTTTCTTTATGCATGGATTATTAGTGAAGTGCCATACTATACTGTAGGAAGTGCTTGTTGCACTTGTTTTGAAATGAAAACTATTTTTAATTTGATATTACTTTTTTTTATTATTTAAATGCTTTATAGTGGTAATAGGAATGTTAATTACTTAACTTTTCTTTTCTTTTCTTTTCTTTTCTTGCACAAATGCCCTAAAACAATTGTTTACATTATGTCAACATTAAATTGTATAAAGTGGGGCTGGTTTTTCTCTCAGTTACTTTCAAACAAATGCCTTTGTAAGCCTTATTTTATTGTATTAAAAGACTTTATTGAAATCTTTCTTGTTTATTAATATTCAAAGTAGTTACACTCTACTGTTCAGAAGTTTAAATGTTTTTGAAAACAAACAATAATTAATGTTTAATACTTACATATATTGGAAAATGTAATTCATCCCTGTGATGCCAAAACATTCAAACAGCAATTACTCCGTTTATCAATGTCACATGATCCTACAGAAATGCGCCTAATTGATTCTCAAGAAAAATTTCTTACTATTACTAATGTTGAACACACTTGTGCTGCTTAATATATTAATATATTTTATTTGGGACTTTTAATCAATTTCATGCGCCTTTAATGAATGAATGAATTAGACCCAACTCTCATTGGTTTCCATCACAAGATTGGGGCAGATCTTGAGGCATCGCAAATAAGCAGTGGTTTCCTGTTGGTCTCCTGGTTGTCGTGACCAGGACAGACAGCCTGGTAGAGTGAGTCTGTGAAGGTTCCTGCACAAAAACTGTACAGGGGCGTCATAGTGTCAGCCCCCAAGAAACAAACCAAACCTCCTTCATAGCTGGAGAAGATGCCAATGCGCTGAAAAGTTCTCCCACTTACATGGGTGAGCTCATGGGGAACGCCATTGTGCCAGGCCGTGTAGTTGCCATTGAAGTATTCAATGCACCAAGACGTTGGGCCTCGGCCCAACCAGCAGTCCTCCTCTCGGCCCTTCCTAGGGATGTTGGGGTATGTGAGCCCTAGTTCCCAGTATGTCTTACCAGTAACCTGCACCTCCCAGTAGTTGCGAACGTCCGTGAAGCCCTTCCTGCTAATAACGTTCAGGGTGGTGTCAAATCGAGAGGGGTTTTCAGAAACATCCTGCCAGGTATCGGTGTAAGTGACTGATTCGCCCTCAGGGGAAATAATAAGCTTCGGGTGAGCGGAGTCGGGATCCAAAACAACTTCCTGGGCGTCTGAGAAATGGAAAGTACCAAAATTAGAAACTGTATTTAGAAACGAATTCCTTTAGAGAGATATTAGGACAAGGCAGCATGTGTTAGGACACATTGCAGGGATTTTTAAACATGCTTAGGCTGTACATACTAAAAGAGCTAGAGTCATTTTTATGAAGAAATGTGTTGACCCTCACAGCTTTGAAAGAGTTTCTTGGTGACAGGAACCTGAGAGCGAATGAACAGCAGCAGGTTGATGGTTAAGCCGAGCAGCTGTTCATTTTTAAACTCATCCATCTGTATTAACTCTGGATCTGTCTTCTTCAGAGTCTCTATCATCCTGTAAACAAGGAAGAATATGTCAAGAAAAATGTTAATGCTGTACAAGCAGGAAGGACTGTTGTGCAGAAACCTCAGATCACTTGCTTGATTAAATGCTCGGCACAGTTTACTACAGTAATAAAAAATTTTTGGGAAATTTTCGGTGTGGACCAGAAACCACATTCCCAAAACGGCTTACCTTTCCTCTATTTCTGACATCTGCAAGTAAAAGAAATGAAGAAATCATGGTTGAAAAAAGCAAGCTTTGAGCAGAACATTTCCACATTGCAAATACAATCTCATAAATTAGTGCTGCTGCGTTTATTTTTCTGTGCTGGAATTTTCAAACTTAGGCATGAAAACATTTTTTTAAGAAATAAATTATTTTCCAAAACTATTTTTAAGGCTAATATGGTTAACATGTTCAATAAATATAAGAATACATATTTTTACATTTTTATAAAATGTGTATTGTTATTCTGCTTTTTACAAGTATAAAAAAATATACTTAGTTTTGTGGGGAGAAAAAAAATCTGCTTTTCCATTGCTGCCATTCAAAGGTTTGGAGTCTTTCTATGCTCACCAATGCTGCATTTATTTGATCAAAAATACATATGATCCTTCAGAATTAATTGCTGCTCAATTAATATTTTTTTTATTATTGTCAGTGTTGAAAATGAGAGAACTGCTTTATACTTTTGTGGAAACCAAGCTTCATTTTTTTGTAATGCAAAAGTGTTAACCGTTACATCAGAAAGATCAGGCCCTTTCTTACAGAGCAGGCCACACAACTTCTTACCCAGGCCCTGGTCATCTCCAGGCTGGACTATTGCAATGCTCTTCTAGCCGGTCTTCCCTTGTGTACGATCAAACCTCTACAAATGATTCAGAATTCAGTAGCACGACTGGTCTTCAACGAGCCCAAAAGGGCCCATGTCACACCTCTCTTCGTCTCTCTGCACTGGCTTGCATCTTGCATCAAAATCAAGACACTGATGCTTGCCTCGGTTCCCACAACCACAGACTCGGCTTCCACTTACCTCCACTCACTGCTACCAATCTACACTCCCTCCAGAACTCTGAGATCCGCCAGAGAGCGAAGCCTCATCGTACCCTCACAAAGAGGCACAGAATCTCTTTCCAGAACATTCTCTTACAACGTTCCTGGCTGGTGGAATGATCTTCCCATCACTAACCGAAATGTCAACTCCCTGACAAATTTCAAACGACTGCTGAAAACCCATCTCTTTCAACACTATTTGACATCATTAAAAAAAAATTATTTTCCTTAAAATCATTAAAAAAAAAATTTATTTTCCTTTCTAGCCTGTACTTATTTGAACATTGCCTGTTATACGGTATTATGAGCACTTCCAAAGTTGTTTTTGCCACTTTAGGACTAACTTCTTGATGTTTTCCCCACCTGTAAGTCGCTATAAATGTAAAATATATAAATAATAAAACATCATAAATCATTCCACACAAAAAAAAAAATCTATAAAAATTCACAAATATTTTAAATCCCCACCAGTGTGTTATTAGTTGTTATGATTAAAGTGTAAATATACCCACAGTAGAAATATTTCTAGAAAGTCAAACTTATGGTGAGTCAGTATTGTATCAGTAACTTAATTATGAAGAGAAAAGAACACTCCAAACAAGCAAAAAAGTACTTGAAAAGCACAAGGCATGATATTGAAATATGTAGATTTCGAAGTCAGGGTAAAACCTTTGTAGTACACTTACATCAAGAAATGGAAAAAGTACAGCTGTATATCTACAAGCCTGCCTTGCAAGATTGAAACTGAAGGAAAGAGGGAAGCCACTAAGAAACCAATGACTAATTCAAGCTTTAATGGCTAAGATACAACAGCCTTTGCCTGGCATGTGGGAAACTTTGAAGCCAGCTGGAAAAATGTTCCATAGACTGATGAGACTGAAACTGAGGTTTTTGCCACCAGACTAAACTCTGCGTTTGGCATAAGAATCATGAGAAACCCGCCATTCCCATGGTGAAACATCGTGGTGTGAGCTTCAAGCTGTGGGGACGCTCGTCTCCGGCAGGCTTTGGAAGACTTGTGACGGTAGTGGGCAAAAAAATGCAACAATATCAAGGGGAAATCCTGGAGGAAAACCTGATAAGAGTCTGCAAGACACCTGCGACTTGGGAGAAGATCTGTTTTTCAGAAAGACAATGACCTTAAGTGTAGAGCCACAGCTTTACAGGATTAAAACAACAATGTTAACTCACTAGAGTGGCTAAGCCAGAATCCACAATCCAACTGAGAATTCGTTGGTGGACAAGGGATGAAAACTGACTGAGCTTGAGCAATTCTGCAAAAAAAGAATCAAGACATATTTTTGTGGCCAGATATGCAGAGATGTTCCACTACTCAATGCTGTAAACTGCTACCACCTGCTAAGCACTGACTAAAAGTAGATGCAGACATATGCAAACAATAACTTTGTGTACATTTTGACCAATTTGTTTTCACTTTAACGCGAAATACGAATTTCTGTGGTCAAAAAAGGCTAAATCATTGCTCTGCGGTTCACTGTTGTGGGGGGTGAGTGCACTTTTCCTACACAGCGCGTAGGAACATGTCAAAATAGGAATTGGCCTAAAGAATTGACCCTCACCACAGCTTCAGAGATTGTAGGGTTTTTTCAAGCCATTGAGCCGTTAAGTCATCTCTGCTCTTTGGCTTGGCTACAGTGCTGGAGTCATGAGCGGATGAGACAAGGGCGCAGTGTGCAACAATTGTGGGTTAAGTGCCTTCCTCCAGGGCATAACAACAGAACCACAGGTACATCAGAACTAGCTGCTCTTCTGCACCCCTAAACAGCACTCAAATTGAAGGTGAGTAGCTCTCAAATCTCATTCACTAACATTCAAACAGAGTGGATAAATGCAAGTCGCAACAGGTTTGACATCTCTGATGTGAAATGCTGTTGATTCTCATCTATGTTGTAACCTGATGGAACACACAAAGTTTAAATAAGTGATAACAGCACATGGAAAGACCTTCAGCAAATAAAAAAATAACATTTCAGTTTGTTGCTTACACAAATTGCATTGATGTTCTGTATGGTGCTTTTTTCGGCTTAAAGAGATAGCTCACCCAAAAATGAAAATTCTGTCATTAAGTACTCACCTTCATGTTGTTCCAAACCTGCAAGACCTTTTTTCCATATTTGGAACACAAATTAAGATATTTTTGATGAGATCAGAGAGCTCTCTGACCCTGCATAGACAGAATCCAACTGTCATGTTATGCTCATCTTTACCCAATTCAAGTACATTCTTTTTACATTTATTTTGAGTAACTATAATGGTTTTGTTTATCCCTGTACAGAACATAAAGTTTTAAGATATGTAACCAACAGTGCATGAAAAGAGCCACTGTCTTTACCACCTCACACCAAAGAGTAAATAAATGGGGTGTAAATGATGTGTTTAAAAGTGTTTTCACCTCACTGTAGTCAAGAGGGCCTACCTTTCCTCAAGCTTCATTAGACATACACAGATTTCATCGGATAGCCAATGGGACGAAATGGGACATTTTGCTATACGCTTGGAGCGTGACAGTTAAGCAGGCCAAAGGGACTGATGATTTTTTTCCGTGGTGTCACTGTGCACAGCTAATTACCCACAAGTGACACCTCGTCAGCTCACCTGTGGATTTGTGTAAATCACTTCGAGGTTCCTCAGCTACTTGCCTTGAGTAGACGGCATCTCATTGTACGCCATGCATCTGTACTCCTACTCCCATGTGAGTACACTATACAAAGACACACACCGGATCTTCCCATGTCTTCCGAAGGCCTGTCCTCACACCTAACTTTGACATTTGTCACAAAGCTTCATTGACTCCTAACACAACGCCCTATGTATCCAAAAATAACATTTTAAAATGAAGCCCTCAAAATGTCTCATACCATGCTTTTGAGTCATTTCTAGTTTTAATGCAGGAGCCATAAAGGTATTCTCCTTCTCATGAGCCTGTAACAACGCACAAAGCAAAGCGAAGAAGTTCTCCGCCATTAAGATCAATCGGTAACATCCTCCAGCTAAGCTTTATAACCTTGATAGCTTTGAAGGAGTTGTCTCTTCTTCATAGTGACGCAAGATGCAACATCCCAGCATCAGATGCGACAACCTCTGACTACCTCTACCATGACGAAAGCACAGAGCAAGCCTAAAATAGCGTACCGGTCCCGTGGGACAACCACTGGGTGTTGGCTCAGAGCATCTCTGTGTGTGTTTTTTTATGTTGTTGTTTTTTTTACCAAGTTTTCTCTGAAGCTCTCTCTTCTCCTGGTCCGGTTTTGTTTACGTGCAGGGCCAGCGGGTGAATGGGATTGATGGAAGAATCTGTTTTTAGCTGGGTAAAATAAAACTGACTAAAAAATTCATGTCTCCTGCAGCATAGTCAGACAGCAATCTTTTTATAACGGGACTCTGGCCCTTTAAGAAACCTGTCTTCTCTACTGCCTGAAATGGACGTAACAACTCCCTGAAGGATTTGGCTATAATGGGCTTGGCATTTGCAATGGTGATTGACACTGAAGACGAAGTGAGTCATCTGCATTGATATTTCATACAGAGTGGTGTTGAAGGCCAGGCTCCCTAGTCTTACTGGACCGATGCAGCTCTGGGAAGAGAGTAGAGGTGAGACGTATGGGCGCAACGTGAGAGATCGCAACCGAACAGCTCAGTGGTCTTCCACAAAGAGAAGAAATCCATATCACCTCTTTCATTGACACGTCACAGCTCAAGGATGGAAAAAGCGTCTGTCTGTAATAAAAGTACAGAAAGGAAAATGAAATGAAACCAACAAACGAAAAAGCACAAGTTCTGTAAAGTCGGACAAGAAGAGGCCTTCCAAGTTGCATTTTCTGCCTTCGCCAGCAGAGGGGACAGGAGAGTAAGGAGTTACTCTGAATTTCAAAGTACTATCAGGAGGGTCACCGCCGCCAGACAAAGACTTTCCAGTCAGGCACACTCTGTCACGGCCTGTCAAACTACTGTTTGTCTGAAAAACGCAAAGCACGCAAACAACACAAAGCTGTGGCAAAGAACAGATGACCCGCATGTATTTGCAAACAGCGGCAGTCGAGTACCTTTTTCCGTTTTGGCGTGCAGCACAGACCAGAGACAGACAGATGAGTCAATAGACCTGTCTCTCAATTGCTTACTGCAATAAGTGAAGAAGGCCGGCAACCTGAGAGATGGTACAAATTCTACCTGTGTCTCCCATGCCCAGTTCAGTTACAGCCAGGGATCTAAAATGTCAACCAGGGGAAGTTTTGGAAATATCTCCTTACACCAACAGACGCACCATTAAGGAGAGAGACCGACTAGAACAGGATCGCTTATCATGTGGTTGCCATGGAGCAAGCGAGATTGGGTGGGGGGGTGGAAACGGGTGGCTTGTTACTTTTTTTTTTCCATTCTGTATTCGTGCTTGACATGAGATTCGGTTTACATGTAATTTGTCGGTACACTAATGGAGAGCATGTGTCTGTCGGAAACCCGGGTTGGAAACTTTGGGCACAATATCTAGGGGAGACAAAAAATAATAGTGTCCCTTATTATTAAGAAATAAGTTGTCTCAGTGGTGTCTCTGAACATAGACTGAGTATCAAAACTACAGCCGCCAAACAAATGCCCTCTCTGTCCGTAACAAGTCATTCTCACTGCACACTTTCATCAGCATTATCTCACACTTCAACCAGAGATTAGTTCATTGATCGGACTAGGCTTGAGATTGAAATAAAAAAATAAAAAAGAAAAGTAAAACAGCATGCATCCAGCATGTCAAACTCTTCTGGGAAAAGGGAGTTTCCTCTATAATTACCCCCCTTGTCACTAATTTGCATAACTAGCTGGATGATTGACGCCCGCTGACAAAATCCTGCAATGTAATGACTATATTTGTACACCTCAGTGTTGTACAGCTGTGCGTCTAGCATAGCAAATGTGGAGAGTGGGCTGTTACAAATAAAACATAAGTGTTTAAAGCACAGATATGCACACTGCATTGCACTTTGCACAACAAAGTATTACATTACTTTGATTTGCATAGTTTTCAGTGGAGATTTATTGATTTCAACTTGATTAACTCAATCGGTAATCACCAATTAAAATTCTGGCCAAGAAGAACAAGGCAATAATTGTTTACAATTAACAGCAGATAACAGATGAGTGGCCAATATTAAAATTTAGTTTAGTCTGTTTTGTTTGTTGCCATTACATGACAACTATACAAATTAAAGATGCTCCATGTCATTTTGACTGTAATAAATCATAAAAATGCCAGTTAGTGTAAAGCACTCATATTGCAGCCACAGAAGCCAGCAATGAACTGGATCAGAAATCACAGATCCTAACCACCCAAAAAAGCCTTAGCATCCAACTAAAAAAAACTGCTTTTCACTGTTAATTGGACATGTTTCAGTTTGTGTCCTCAACCTGACAAATCGTGTAGCATTTAAAAGGCTCACCAGATGCAAAAATTCACTTTCCTGTTTGGTCTATGTTAAACGTTGTTTGAACATAAATGTGTGGTGGAAGTGTGTGTACACATCCATCCTACAATGTTAAAAATCCACCCAGTGGGTTTTTTAAATCTCTATTTTAAAATCTCCCTTTTCTCAGTTCAGGCTGTTCTGAGATTCCTGGCAGAAGGACGTAGTTCTGAACAGGCACCGCCCGTAGTGAGCTGTTATCAGTCGCTATTGTGTCGACTTCAGTGAAGGGAAAGACAAAAAGTCTACGACTATACAATTGAGGTGGATATGAATTTGAGGAAAAAAGAGAGAGAAAAGAATAAACTATCAATCTCATGTTTACAAAACTGTCATGTTTTCAAAGAAAGTCATCAGAGCACCTAAAATGATCTAGACAGACATCCATGAAGTGTAATCACAGTTATTTTTTCTCTCCCATCAATTTGATGTTAACAATTACTTTTGTCATATTTATGTTGGTCTATGCTACCAAAAAGCATGTCAAAACATAGTCCAAGACGGCTTCCAGTAACACACTTGGCAAGCTAGAAGGAATTTGAGTGATGGACATAGCCCAGGTGAATGTTTACAATCTCAACCATGTTCCTGAGAAACAAAAGATTGACCCAGAAACACTTAAAGCAGGAGAGGGCCACTGGACCCATGCCAAATACTACACTGCAAGGATTCTGGGCCAAAGAGAAAAAGAGAAAGGGGCTAGGCAACCAATGAGGTGCCTGCCAAAGGACAGGAAAAGCTTCTGGCAATTACTCTTTCAAGAGGAATTGTGTAGTTGATTGTCCCCATTGAAGTAGATCGCCAAGATGCATGTGTTCTCTTGCTCTACACCGCTTGTTTGTATAGCATCCGAGAAGAACCGACCTGACATGCTTCCACGAGTCTACGAACAGATAGGAGAGAGAGGACAGGGATAACAGTGGAAAAACATTTTTTTATCCTGCTCAAAGATGCAGCCCTTGCCTCCTTAACCACATGTTGTGTAACGGATTAAGTCCGAACTCTCACAGACGGAGTGCTTTGTGCCAAGGCTGTTTTTAACTGCCTCTGTTATTTGCAGTGCAGATTTGTCTATTGTTGGTCTGAATAAATAGCAACGAGCGACAAAAAACACACAACATTCCTCTGCTATTGAAGTCTTCACAGGAAGGCCTGATCAAGTGAAGAGCACAACAGAGGCCTTGCAGTCAAAACACATTCACGTGCCACCATACAGCCTCGGCAGCGAGGCCAAAGTTTGCAGAGTCTCACCACCACCTTGAATGATGGCTGTATACATTCGTGTTGACGTTGTCTTGACTGAGTGCATGTGGGCAGTTTAAGGTGACTATATCTACCGTGCAGAGGGATGAGCGAGGAAAAGCCTAAGGCTACCACCGAAAGAGAAACTAACCCGAGCCGTTAAAATTGTTCGCAGATCTGTTGCCTGTCCCATGGACCACCCCCGGGTGAGTCTGCAGTAATGTATGCTGCTGTCAGTGGATGTTTTAGTATGGATGTTTCTGTACTGTATAGCTGTGTAGTGTGCTCATTTGCTCCAGAGCAGACTGTCAATGTCCTATCACACGGAGTCCGACAGCCTCCCCCACCCCCATGCCACCAACTCTGCCCCCCAGCTCATGAAGATTTTATGAGGCGACAGGGACATGTGTTCATTGGAGGTCTGCAGTGATACTTTAACAGTTCTTTGTGCGCCACAGTCTGTCTTAAACTATTTGAAACAGTACTTCCTCAAAAACTCAGCTTTTTCTTCGACTGGCTTGTACCTGCTTTAGCTTTAAATTAGTCTTCATGCCACTCTTAAACCCTATAATAATTGAAAACGTTAATCTAATTCCATTTGAACAGCCCAAATCATCAGCGATGATAAAAAATGGATAAAGAAGAAAACAAACTAAAGCCATCTCCCTTCCCACAGAGAGGTGTTTAACACATTACCCTCTGCATTAGCCAGCATGTCTTATTCAGAAGCTTTGCCTGTGTTACAAGGATGTGAATATTCTAGCACCTCCTGGGTCGGAAGAAGGAGGAAAGAGGGAAAACATACAACTCTTGGATTTCTGTTTGGTAATCAAACCACAAAGCGGCTGCAGATACCATTGTTTATTTATCTTTGAACCCAATTTAGAGCAAAAGGTCTTTGCACGTGAGACGTCGAGTTATGCGATGAGAAGGTTTGAAGCACTCCAAAAGCTACCTTCTGTACTCCTGTCTGACTGCCATTGATAATAAATTTATCCCATTTCACAGAGGCTTAGAAAAGGCCAAGATCCTTCACTCACGTCGGTGTGCCACGGGAGTGAAAAAAAGTGCGAGACGAATGATAACAGAGATAACTTTTGAAAAATTAGCCCTATTGATTCCTGCCACGCTTTCGCATCTGCTTAACTGCCTTGTCGGTAGGTAAAGGCTTTAATAGGCCCGCAGTCAGTCATGCGCTGACAGATTGTGAGCTTGGGCCCATTGGCCAAGCAGAGCTAAGCTAAGATCTGATGGAGGACCCCCTCTATCCTGCAGGGAGAGGAGGTGGAGGGGGATAAAGATAGGAGATGGATTGCCCGAGGAAGGGATTTATGTCTGGACGGACGCCCCCGCAGACGTCACAGGGTGTTAACTATGGCACATGCAGCAGCTCCTGTCTCCACCCACCTCTCACTCTGAGAAGTCCTGCAAAACTTTCCTCGCTGACAGGCTTTTTTTATGCACCAGACAGGGACTGAAATCTCTGCTCGTGTCTTGGAGAGAAAGCTCTGTGAGGGGCAGCCTCTGAGAATGTCACTGCTGGGGTGTGTGGAAGGGTCTTTATTAATTAACCTTCATGCACCCTTGTAACTGTTTTCCCCGGCCGACATGTTCTCGCGCAATTATGTGCAGGTCTTCTTATGCAAATGTATACCATAAAAACAGAGCTGCTAAGCAAAAACACAGAATTTCAAGATTTTTTTCAAATGGGTTTCCAAGAAAAATATGGGTCAATGTTACTTGAAGATATTTGGACAATTTGTTCTACAACATAAATTTTAGTCATAGCTCAAAAGTTAATTATGAATATTTGAAACTATATTTAAAGGTGGCATAGAATGAAAAACTGAATTTACTTTGGCATGGTTGAATAATAACAGTTCAGTACATGGACATAACATACTGTGAG
>JAUCMU010000125.1:13160839-13186418 GCA_032275025.1 Enteromius treurensis | reverse complement strand
AGCTACATACCTTCTATGTACATATCAGAGAACAATTTAAAATATTCTCTCAAAGCATTCTATGGCACCTTTAAATATTAAGCCAGTTTTGTCCAATTAGTTTATCTTGTTCTCCACGTCTTAAACACTTGCATTTGTTTCATTGTCCAACGACACAATACCACTGGTTTCTGACTTTTTATTTTTTTTTTTTTTTTTTTTAATAACCTGAGAAATGTTGACTATAACGAAACACATGCCTTATATTCCATACGTGTGTATACAACGCAGCCAGTTGTCAACTGCATTTCAGTTCATGGAGTGCACATCAAATGAACTCGCTCTAAAAATATGATTGTGGTGACTCAGTTCTACAGTATCTCTAGGTGAGATTGATAAAACAAGAACTGATCTGCAACGGTTGTCTAGATTCACGTGATCCTTCAAAAATCATTCTAATATGCTTATTTGGTGCTCAAAACAGTCTTGAAAACCTGATCATTTATTTATTTATTTGAGTATAGGATATGTATTTAGTAAAGCTGTAGTTGATGGAAAGTAAGAAAGGCATCTAAAAAGAAATATATTATCTCTTTTGATCAGTTTAATACATCCTTTGCTGAATAAGTGTTTTCTTTGTTTTTTATCATTATTGAACCACAAACCTTTGAATACATACAAAAATTTTTTTTTTTTTTTTGGTGATAATAAAACTAGTTTGCCTGCTCTCTCAAAAATCTACGTTACAATAAACTGTTCTCTCATACGTTTGTTTTCAGTGATGAAGTACTGTAGACGAGTTTACTTGTTCTAGCACTTGTCCAAGTATCTCCATTGCTGGCTTTGTTTGTGTTTATTTTACTCCAGAGCAAAATCGAGAGAGACTCTTTTTAACGCTGAGGCTATTCTGTTTTTTTTTTTTGTTTTTTTTCTCGATTGCTTTGTCTGGTGTTTTTCAGCATGAGAGCTACATCTTTGTTTTGTCCTGTAGTACAGCTAAATCTTAACAAGTCGCTGACCTATAAATATGGGATTGTTCAAAAACCTCATGTTCACTTGAGTTATTTTGGTGCTAGATAAGTGATCTCATTCATTGTTCTGGCTCTGTTTTAGGTATTCTTTGATTTGTTTATGTGCTATCGTGTTTGTTTGTTTTTTTGCCGTTTGATGCTGAAGTTTTTCGGCTGTTGTGTGTGTGTGTGTGTGTGTGTGTGTGTGTAAGGTGAGGAGGTTTGTCCCTGTCTCTGGGCCCCTCCGCAGGCAGCTTCACAGGTATTGTTTTCATGCCATCCGCATAAATTAACCTGTCACGCAGACGGCTCTCCTTACCCATGTTCTCCTGGGAGGGCCTGAAACAGGCCACTCGCACTCTCACACACCGCTAACACAGTCGTGCCAACAGAGAGAACATGCTGCCTTCAGAAATGTGGGTTTTCACAGACTAGCTAGCTATCGTGACGGTGCTGCTTGTATGTTTTTTAGGTTACGTAAGCTGGTGTTTTATCACTCAACATGCCCACTTTTTTACTGCAGTAGTTCTTAACAGAGAACAAGAAAACCACAGAAAACTGGGCCATGGTCTTTATTTCACCCTTTTGCAAAGAAGTTTGTGAAGTTCCCAGCAGGCCACCACTTGATTCAAAGCTATAATGAAAACATGAACCCGTACACAGTCCAGATGTAGGCTATAGTTTGAGACATCAGCTGTGTTTGTGTTGGCAAATGGTGCATGTCATTCTCCATGTATGTGAACTGTTCCACATCAGCTAAGTGGAAAGTTGGCTTTGATGGGTTTGTTTGTTTGTTTGTGGATGCTGAGATATGGACTGCGTATCAGTCACTAGATCCTCAGATTAATTAGACCATCAGTTTGTGAATGCTTTCTTTTGCTGGTCAGACAGGCCAGCGAAATGAAAGCCATAGTGCCAACTGGCTGTTTGAACATTTTTAACAACATGAAGCTGTTGAGATGAGACTAATCTGAAATGATTGATAGGATGTGTGTTAGAAGGTCACTCTGTGTCATTGTTATTTGCTGCCTTTAAAAAAAAAAAAAAGGTGAGAATGTAGTGGTTTCGATAGCAAAATTGGCTTGTTTCGCAGGTTTGGAAATGTGAAATGTCAGGATTACTCTATAATAATACTCTGAAATGCTTGGTTTGCTGTTGATTTAGGCTAAGTTAAACTTAAAGTCTTATTTTCTTTCAAGAAATTGCTCATTTATTCAGCAGATCACTGAAATGTTCAGTTTCTGCAAAACATTCATCTCCTTTGAACCAATTTCAGTATATAAGTGAAACTGTAAGGGACAGCTTGTAGACAAATTAAATGACTGCAGAAATTCTGCACCCAAGAGAAGTCTGTCATTTCACTGTTAGTTATGACATTTTGATTAAAAAATACAAGATGTATTTGTCTTGCTTGCATACTCTGCAGGGTACCTTAAGTGGCCTTGTAATAATGTTTAAATGATTTCAGGGGAAGTTCCATTTAAAATGATCGAAATGAAGATTCGCCATCGACTTAGATTTATAAAAGCTGATCTTTGATTGGTTAGTAAAGCTCATTGTAAATGAAATGTAAACTCGTATCAGAAATGCCCTGAAATGAAGGGTTTATCAGTTTTATTTTTTTAGTCAATGTTTCAGTTGATGTTCTTCCGTGATATTCTTGAATTTGATTTTTCTTGGCTTTGGTTTGTTTTTTATTCTCAGTGTAAGAAGACGCACATTCCTTACAGAGATAGCAAGCTGACACGGCTCCTCAAAGACTCTCTCGGTGGAAACTGCCGAACTGTGATGATCGCAAACGTCAGCCCGTCCTCGCAGTCCTATGAAGATACACACAACACTCTCAAATATGCCAACCGCGCTAAGGAGATCAAATCCACTGTAAGTCCTACACATACAAGCGCAGCTTCAGCAGTCCCCCGACCAACAACATGCCTCAAATCACCCACGAGTTCACCAAGTACAAAGATCGTATCATTATAATATAAATCAGATTTTTGATGCTCTCTCCCTGTATTTCAGCTGAAGAGTAACGTGATGAGCTTGGACAGTCACATTGGCCAGTATGCTGTCATCTGTGAAAAGCAGAAAGCTGAGGTAAAATTGAATGCCATCCTTAATTACGTCTTAATTTGGAACTATTTACTTTGTAAATCTGGTTGGCTTCTCCTGTTAGGTGAGATGGGTCTAATCCACATGAGACTAGCTTGCCTAATGAGTGTGTGTGTGCTTGCAGATTGTCATGCTGAAACAGAAACTGAAAGAGTATGAAGAGCGGAAGGTGGAGGTTCCTGCCCTTAATCAAATCCCCGTCCAGAGGAAAGCCGAACTTGAGAAGTAAGCGGCACGTGTGTCAACGTTCAGTTCAAAAGTGTGCACTCAGGCAACACGGCAAACTCTATTTGCAGGCACCAGCATGCGTCTTGAGACCTCTGTTTTTGTTTGTTTAGATGTTGTTTATTTTATGCCATGTGTGATGCGCACCTCTTTAACGCTGTCCTTTGAAACTTTGAATACGCCTCAATTATTCATGAGTAATAGTACACAGGACAAAGCCAGACACCATCGCAGGTGGAGGTCTCCTTACCTCTGCATTTTTCATCAGGCCCGTTGGAGAGTGGAGACTTGTGCTTTGTGTTTTCCTCCGTTTCTTTAATTTTTCACGTTTGTTTGTTTTTCGCCCCCTTTTCCTTTTTTTGGTTTGTTGCTCTTTTTGGACAGGAAATGTATCACAGTTTTGCAACACATCCTACCGCCCCACCCCTCAGCCTCTAGTTTTAGTAATTCCGTTTGTGTGTGTGTGTGTGTGGTAATCGTCTGCAAAAACCGCCGCAGCATCCGTAGATGGGAGGGAGAAAATGAAGGACAGGCGGAGGGAGGAGAGAAAGAGGGAAAATAGGAAGGGTGGGAGGGACTGAGAGGAGAAGGAGGAGGGGAAAAAGCTGAATGAGTCTCACTGCTACGCGTTTCATTCACCGGCATCAGAATTCACAACTTGCCAAGCAAGTGAGAGAGAAAGGGAGGGAGGGAGAGAGAGAGAAAGAGGGGGAGAGGTGCTTAGCGGCACGCTCCTGCCCGCATTAATAATGCAGGAGTCTGGCAGTGTCGGCGCTGCACCAACATTATGGCCCCAAATACAGCCTCTGCACTCTCCCTCAATGGACTTTTTTTTTATCAAAACTAATACTGCCCACACACAGTTCAGGTGATATCTCAAAGCGTTCAATGACGAGCCGTCTGCAGTGATGCGGTATTGAAGGCTCTCGGTTAAGAATGTGTTTCAGTGAGAGCCTGATGGCCTTTAGCGCTTACCTATATTAAACAGAAGAGAAAAGGGTGCAATAAGGTAAAATATATTCTTTCGTTATTATAGAAAGCATTCATAGCCAACTGTCAGGTTTGCTTCATATTTTTCTCAATGCACTACCACTACCATTCAAAAGTTTGAGGATGGTAAGATTTTTTTTGTTTGTTTGTTTGCTTTCAGTTCACCATGGCTGTGTTTTTTTAAAGCAAAGTATTGCTAGAATATTTTGAAATATTAACTATTTAATATATTTTAAGATGTAATTTATACCTGTAAATGACAACGCTCAAGTTTTAGTTCTTAAGTGTCGCATGATACTTCTGTGCTAAAGAATCGTTTCTTATCAGTGTTAAAAACTATTGAGCTGCTTTATAATTGTGAACTTTTGAAAGTATATTTTTTTCATTTGGAACCTGATTTTTAATCAATCTTTACTATGACTTTTCATCAATTTAATGAATTCTCGGTCAATGAAAGTAATTATTAACAAATGGATAATCTTGCTAACCCCAGACTGTTAAACAATACTGCACATGTGAACAAAACCAGATAACTAAGATTCATTTTTGGCTTGCTAATTTCTTGGCATCCATGTTTATTGACTGATTTTGAGTCAAATTGTATTTATTTTTATTATTTTGCAGGCTCTCTATGCTGTTTTGAACAATTTTATTTAAACCCTGATATTCCATTAATTCTATTCTGTTTTGAGAAAGGACTTTGTGTTTGACATGGCCCAGGCTGCTCTCGAACCCAGCTCCCTATGAGCACATGAATGTGCTCAACAATGAACAATGCAATTATCTCTGTGCCTTTAGTTCTGATCTTTGTTTGTTTGTTTGTTTTACATTTCTACAGATAATATTAAGAGAATGACAAATTATAGAGAAGTCTTTGTGTTTCCGGAGCATGTACATTAACTACTATTCACCGTCTGTAAAACAGAACTTGAGAGGAAAAGTGAGAGTGGCATCCATTGAATAGAGACAATAGCGCAGTGTCTTTTGTGTTTTGCAGGATGTCTGAGTCCCTGCGCAGCGTGTTTGCGGCACGTCTGCAGGTCCGTACAGAGCATCTGGACATCGAGAAGCAGCTGAATGAAAGCAGGCTGACTATGAGACACAGGGAGCTGTGGCATCAGCAGAGTCTGATCTTCTTCCCTGACAGCAGGGCCGAGAGGGTACCAACACTGATTCATACACACAACCAGGATGTTTCAAATTGTTTTTAATTATTTATTTTATTGGTCTGAGTAGAAAATGATTTTATCCAGCTAATCGTATTAAGTTGATGTTTGTTTTTCTTGTGTTAAAACACACAAAAAGCTAAAAGCATTGTTTAAAAAAGTAATAAGCCAAGCTTATTGCTTTTTTTTATAAATGATGAACTGGAAAATTACAGAAATTCATTGTTGAGTATGTGCGTGCGTGTGTGTGTGGACCCTGATTTAGTCATTCTTTGTGTTAGGCCACCTGTAAGTATGAGCGTAAACTGGCCTCCCTGAAGTCTCATCAGGAGCACTTGCAAAAACGCTTGATGGAGAGTGAAAAGCACTTCCAGGAGAACGAGGGATGGCTCCACCGCATCGAAAACGAGATGAAGCTGCTTGGACATGAAGGACATTCTCCAGAGGTCAGGGCTGGGTCATTTTTACTTCAGATTAGGGCTGATTGGGCAGGGTACTTGTGGCGGTCAATCATTAAAACTTATGCTATGCTCTAGACTGCATTGTTGATTGTAATTAAAGTGATATAATTCGGACTTGCGGTGTAAGGGGCCATTCACCCAGAATGCATTTGTTTTAAAATGTGAACAGCAAACTGTTTGAATAGAGGAAAAAAGAGCAAGGTCTTGGGATATTTCTTTTGTTTGTTTGTTTTGTTTTTACTTTTAAAGTACCTTGTTAGATTTAAACTGCTTTTACACTTATGGCCAGACTTATCATTCATCTATTTTGAATAATCTTACTTTCAGGGTTATTGCCAATTTTAAAAAAAATAATAATAATAAAATAAAATAAAAGGCACTTTTTTTTTCTTTCTTTTTTTCTTTAAATCACTAGATTCTCTGAAAATAGGCGGTGCTGCATGTTTATGTAATATATAAACCTTTGTGAGTTTGAATTTGCAGCAAAACTAGTTTAGTATTGTATATCGTGATTATAAGAATTTGTCGTTCCGGCTACCCCTGCCACAGATCTATGGTGTTTATCGTGATATTTCTTTTTTTGAGGGCTCATTTCAGTCGTGGAGTGGACAGCCTTGACCTGTTATCCTTTTTTCGAAAATGCCATTATTAAATGTTTTCATGTTTTCTACCCAAGCAGTGAAGCTCTAGGGTGCCAGTCTGCAGTGTTGTGATGTCTGAGGCAGACATGATCCTCAGAGGCCCTGAATAGCAGAGCGCTTCTTCGGCTCATCAGACATAAACAGGGCTAGTGTTATCTTTTAAAAAAACTGGCATAAATTGCAGCTTTATATCTTTGTGTACCTGAACCTTATGTTAATTTGGTAGTGACGTTTTTCTAAAGCGATTTGACATATTTTCCTCCATGCGTGCTGTTAATCAGACTGCATATAGAAGGCAAACGTTCATCAACCGACTATAAATACATGCAAAAACCACTATTTGTCTGTGGTTTTTGTGGACAAGCTGAAAATATTGTGTAATCTTTGTTTTTGCCCTCGTTTGTGGCTGTTTGATAGACACTGTGGCCATTTGTGTTTCTCTCACCCGCTCTTAGCTCCTCTCTCCATTTCCCCACCGGAGGATGTCTTAATAAAAGAAAAATCAATGCTTTTCCTTCATCACTCCCTACAGCTGCTTTCCTAAATCCACACCTCTTTTCTCACTCTCTTTTTGCTCTCCTGTTTTTTTTTTTGTTTTTTTCTTTTCCTGGAAGTAGAACGGAGTAGTGACGCACCCGCCCATCAAATGTTCTGTGCTGTGCTGTTTTGCGTTTTCTTGCGTCAGAGGGGGTAGAAGACTCCTCAGAAGGTGCATTTTCAGTGAGACAGAGAGAAAACAAGGAGCTAGACTAAAAACAACATCTAAGTCGTTTCATCATTTTTGTAGTGTCTTGCCTATGTTGGCTTCCTCATTATAGCACATAGATGAGATGGTTTAATCTTGTGGTTCTCCTCTTCACGCAGAAAGTCATGGGTCTCACTCCTGAGCTTGATATTCTATTTAAATTTTGCCCTCTAATAGAAAGACTGTGCTTGCTTACAAACTGATTAATGCTAATGTGTGTTCACAATGTAAAATTAATCGTCAATATAATTTTTTTTTTTAATGCATGATTTTTGGCTGTTAACATTTTTGTTTTACATTTCATTACATGTCTTTAGATTTAAACTTCTGTGGCAAAATTTTACTTTGATAGCGTATATACTTTTAAGAAGGTTTAAATTATTTCAATTTATTTCAACTGTTTTGAAGATTTTGTTGGCATTGTTTAAAAATCTACGTTTTTAAATTATAAAAATTATGAATGTTAATGAAATAAATAAAATTAAGCAAGTTAATTGCAAATCAATGTTTGCTTTAAACAGCCCCCAAATTAATATTTAAAATGTTAGTTTTACAAAAGCATTAAAAAAATTAAGTTCTAATTAAATTGTTTTGGTAAACACATTCAACTAAATATTGTATTTATTGTAATTTAGTTGCCGTATTATTCATATTTATTGCTGAGTGTATTGCTGTTATTTTGGTGCATGTAAATTAAAATGATCAAATACCATTCTTGTTTATTTTAAAGGGCTAGTTCACCCAATAATTAAAATTAGCCCATGTTTTACTTACCCTCAAAGCATCCTAGGTGTATATGACTGTTCTTTCAGACGAATCAAGTCAGTAATAATAAAAATAAAATGATTTTGTCCAACAGTCCAAAGCTAGCCAAAGGATGCTTTGAGGGCGAGTAAAACATGGACTTATTTTCATTTTTGGGTGAACAAACCCTTTAACTAGATGTTCGTCCCAACTGTTTGTTCTTTTAAAATCAAGGGAAGTGGATGGAGCTACTGGTCGCTGTAATTATTGTTGCATTTTTCTTTGTGTTTCTGCATACAGGAGCTAAAAAGGGAACTGCAGTGCCATCAGCTGCAGCTGCAGATCACTGACCTTCAGCAGCACATCAAGCACACAAGCCACCTCATCAGTGTTCAAGACCAGGAAACCACTCACACGCACAAGTATGAGTCAACACTCGTAGAGGTTTTGCACCGGTTTCATAATTCTGAGCTTAGTCACCCAGAACCTGTGTTTTTGTGAGAAACCATGCATTATTTTATATGTCCTGCGTGGTTCTTCGTAGAAAGTTCCTTGAGTTATACAGATTGATTTTTAAATTTGCAATGTAAATGCCTCCATCTGTATCATTCTACTATACCACACTTGCTCTCCACCTGTCCTGAAAGGTTGGTGAACGCCCTGCTGTCCACTTGCCGCCGACAGCACCTGGCGTTGAAGGCCGCGAGCATTGCCACAGATGACGCTGAGTGGGAGGAGCTGGAGCGGCTGGTGCATAGAGAGAGGGCTGTGGTCTGGGCAGACCAGGAGAAAGCAGAGGACAGGGATGATGGTGGCACAGGAAGCACTCATCTACAGCCCATCCTGTCTTTCTCACACCTCGTGTCTCACCAGAGCACGCCATGCAGTGAGTGAAATCTTGATGAAACAGGCAAACTTTCAAATTAGATATGTTCTCTCTTTCTAAACCAACACGTCTTAAATTTAAGGCATGGTCTTTCTTGAAACTGGTGCTCTGCTGATGCGTAAAGCATTTCAACAAAACCTTATAGTTAGCTGACCCACAATGTCTGATTACTTTATATTAAAAAGTCGGGTGTCAAAATTTTAGTACTTGTATTTAGCGAGGACACATTAAATTGATCAAAAGTGACATAAGAGGGATTTATAATAGTAGAAAGAAAATTATTTCAAATAAATGTTTCTACATAAATATCAAGCACCAGAACTATTTTTAACATTGAAAATGAGAAAAAAGACATTTCACGTGAGAAATCGGCATATTAGAATTATTTCTTAAGGATCATGTGGCACTGAAGACTTGCTGAAATTTTTTTTATTTTATATATATATATATATATATTTAAAATTTATTTCAGTGACATATGAGAATTTATCACATTTTTGATACATTTTAATATTTAGTTTTTTCTGTATTTGATTAAAACATAAAAAAATGAAAACAAATCTTTTTGATTTTAAATGGTAGTGTATGTACCCAAAAAAACTGTTTTATTGATGCAGATAATAAAATCTACAATCAATAGATTATTGCTATAATTATTTTAATTTGTTTATTTTTTGATAATGTCAGTAAACTTCCTGCTTCAGAGATGAGGCATCTCATTTGTGTCACACAGCCACCTCATAGTGATCTCATTTTATGTCTGCCTTGTGATTTACTGTTCTCTGTCAGTGTAATGTGATCTGCGTTGTGTGAACGTTGACAGATGTATGTTTCTTGATTTAAGACGTGTTTAGTTCCCGTGTGATGTATATGCTGGACTGAAAAGGAAGGACCAGCACGAATGAATAACAATGCGTTCTCTTCACTCAGGCTCTGAGAAACACACACGTCGAACCTCACAGCGTCTCAGACCAACACACTTATCTAAAGGTAAACTCATCCCCTTTTCCCCCCACCCAATGTCTGCTTCAACATATTCTGGTTAAGTCATCAATCCAGCTGCCTGAATCTGTCACATTGCTCATACTGACAGCCCATGTGTGTGTTGCACACACATTCAGGCTTTGTAAACTCGCTTTGTTTACAATAGTCTCCTTTTAATGCATCAATCATTTATCATTCTTCATGTAAGCATCAAAATACAATAGTGCTTCATTATGAGTCAAATCAAATAAGTGCCTTAAATAAATAAGCAAAACCGAAACATAATTATGGAAATATCTTTATTTAAGCTTAGAAACAAAGAGTTGTTTGACATTCTCCATGCTGACTGAATAAAAAATACAAAAACAAGCTTTTCACAGGATTGAGGGAATCGAGGGGTGGGAGAAAGGGGAAAAGGAAGAGAGGAAAGCTTGGGGAAATTGAAGGAGTGGTGAGTTATTGCTCAGTAAATGGAGAGTAATGATATTTGCTGCAGAACAGGTGTTCCTCATTTGATTGAGACACGCTGTGGGAAATGCACACATTTCAGGAAAATACAGAGACCTGCAAAGAAGAAAAAGAGGGAAGTGAGGGAAAACAGACGGATACTGTTAAGAATAATGTTTGGAAAAAAATTCTGCAATGATAGTATTGGAATATTTTGCATTGTCGAGCATAGTATTTATTAGAAACAAATTTCCTTTGTCTATAATTCCTCGTGTTTGACAAGGACGTTGGGCTGTTTCGTTGTGCTTTTTGTGTTGGTTTTTCACTCTATTTTTTTTTTTTTGTGTGTGTGTGTCTTTACCCCTGTCTAATGATTGTTTAAATTTGAATGATTAATTTCAAACACCATATGGGATTTGACCAGGTCAGGACAGTATAAAAGTTCATTTTGAGTGGAAGCAAATGGAGCTTTTCGAAAATGATGAAAGATGATTTGTTTTTCCTGCCTGAAAAGAAACCTAAAATGTAATGCATATTTCACACAAAAACAGCGTTCAGGTTATTATCACTCCACTGGGGGGAAAGTTTCCAGGCTGTTCTACTGAGCTATTTTAAGGACAAACTAGTCCCAGGCTCTGCAATATCTCATTTTAGCCACTTGCAGAATTAATGCAATATTCATGACCTCTAGATTTCGTTCTTCGGTTATAATATAGCATTTATTTCTTTTAGGCAGATTTCGGGTGCACACACATTTACTGTTCATTTCTATGTGTATGTCATCCTGTTTTTTTATAAATGCAATGCAACATGTTCCAAATTACATTTGCTCCTGCTTTGCTTTTTTTTCTTTTAAGATGCTTATTTTCAAGGTTCACAATGTCGAACAGTCCTGCTTGCAGAAAATAAGAGCTGTGTTCAGGTCGTCCTGCTCTGCGTTCCCTGCTTAAAGACAATAGAGATGGAGCCCTGTCTGCAGGAACTGAAAGAGATAGAGAGATTCAAAGAGAGTGTTATGAATGAACCTCCGCCCCACCCCCACCAGCGACACGCTTCATGACGATACCGTCGCTGCACTCGTGCTCAAGTGCTCGGTGGAGAGAGGGAGCGAGAGTGTGAAAGGGTGGAAAATAGTGATGGAACAGAGAACAGAAGCAGGAGGGGTCACGTGTCAACGCGCACGAGACTGCCGCTCCTGCCTCTCAGACTTTCTTTCCGTCCTCCTTCCTCTCGTCGCTTTTACCCTCGTCTTTCATGTTTCTGCATGGTTTTGTCTGTGCGCTGCTTATTTTATAATCAATCTTTCTTTACATCTCCATTGTCTGTCTCTCCTCCTCACCTCGCCATCTACGTCTAGCCTCTCAGTAGCGCCGACCCTCCGCCCTTCCGAATTTCATTCATAAAATCATTTCTCGGTGCAGGGAGGGGGAGCTATTACATATAGTATGAAACGCTCCTGGATTGGGCGAGGACGATTCTGCAATAAAAAGAGAGCAAGCAATGAGAGAGCGAGAGCCAGGCGACCCTAATCCGCAGTGGCTTCCTCCAGAAATAGCGCCTCATGCATGTTTTAATCCCACCATCCAAAAATACGCCACCCAGAGCACTCTGCCACCAATTACTGATCGTACCTATTCCTCTGCCTCCACTCTGGGCCATACATCACTGTCTGCCGCCAATCCTCTCTGTTGTTGTTGGGTTTTGTTTTGGGGTTTTTTTGCTTTGTCACCTGATCACCTTGTGCCTCTCAAATGAAGTTATATCGCCTGTGCTTTACAGCTGCCGGCTTCGAGAGGGCGTCGAAGCAAAGCGCAGTCGCTGTAACTTTCATAAGAGGCGTTTTTCAGTTCTCAAACTTTCTTGTGCTAAAAAGTGAGTATAGTTAGTCATTAACAGGATGTCAGGTCCTCTCCCATGCAATCCAGATTTCTGAGAATCAGCACTGACTCAGAGAGAAGGAGAGATGGCTGTGTGTCAACAGTTTAACCAGCAGGAGCTCTGAAGCATCACTATTGGTCAAGAACGCTTAAGATGCAGCCGCAGTGTCTCTCTCTCCCTCGCTTTTCTGCATCGCGTGAGTCAGTGTGCGGCCAGACTGCGACGTGCTCCGGCATACTCCGCCACTCAATATCCAACGTCAGACCCCTCCAACAGCTTCCTGGAGCCTCCCTTGCCTTCCTCTCCCACACACACCCACCGGCACACACATACATGCACTGAGAACCTGCTCATGAATGCTCACGTGACAAGCGTGGATAAATTATTCACTGTTGTATGAGTAAATAATGTTTGTGTGTTTCCATCAGTAATGAAAACTTGCGCGTGTGTGAGTGAAAGCTAGATGTGTTCAGGAATGCGCCTCACAAATAAGATGACAACAACACTGAGTAATATTATAATATGCCAGTTACTTTTGTTGCTCAGTTGTTCATCCAGGCTTTAGTGGCCACAGTACTTTCTACTCTGGCCGGTTTTTAACTGGCATGTTTAATGCAAACATCTTCGATTCTTAAAAACAGATGTTTTTGTTTCGTTAGTGTTTGCGGTATAGTGCTATTTTATTCCCACTTAAATTTGAACATTAATTTAAAGTGATAGTGATGTATCTATCTACTTTTAAGTCATTAAACACAAACTAAACAAAAAGTCCAAGGGCTTACATGGCAAAAGTTATCATGTCAAATCAGTTTATTTTAATTTTCTGATAGCGATTATTCCTTCATATCACTGAATTGATATTTAACCGCATAGAAGTAATAGTGTGCTGTTTAATTGCATATTTAAAGGAATAATTCACCCAAAAATGAAAATTAGGTCATATACTCACCCTCAAGATGTTCCAAACCTGTATGAATTTCTTTGTTCTGCTGAACACAAAGATATTTTGAAGAAAGTTTGTTACCAGCCCGTTTTGGGTCACCATTGACTTCCAAAGTAGAAAAAAAATAGTATGGAAATCAATTGTGACCTAAAACTTTACAAACTTTTTGAGGGTAAGTAAATAATGACAGAATTTACATTTTTGTGTAAACTTTTCCTTTAACATTTCTGATCATAATGTTGTTGTTGACATTTTCGATTGGGAAGTGATCAGTATACATCAGGGTTTTTTTGTTGTTGTTTTTTATTGAAACAATAGCCTTTTTTAATTTGGTGATGGCTTCCGGTGAAGCTGATGAATTTTGTGCTGCTTTTCTCTTTAAGGCTGTAGCCCTCAACTTCAGGATGGAAATGTTGAATGTCCTATTAAAAAACCCATCAGGAGGAAGCTGTCTGTGTCTCCTGCAAACCTAGATGAGGACGGGACCAATCCTGTGCTGTCCCATTACCCCCCTGCGGTTCAGCAGGTTTTACAACAGGAGGGCATGTTCCCGCTGCAGTACACCCCTGAGGGGCAGCCGCACACCACCAGCAGCTTTGATCCAAACTCCACAATCGACATTGGTCACAACGAGGATCCATCAGGTGGTAATGCCACGGTCATCCTATCACCTGAGCCCCCTGTTCACACAACGCTTCGGGCACTGCGTGCTAACAACGGAAATGATCCAGCTAAAAGGTACAACTTGCTGTGAAAACTGTATAATTTGCATCAATTAATAAGTTGACTAGGCAGTTCTGTTTTGGCCGTTGTGAATGAGTTTCTTTTCAATTGGTTTCTAGGTTGGAAATCCCATCACTATTAGACCTGCGAAAATCCAAACCGTCCTACATGGCCATGACCTCAGCTGCTCAGGTCAAGCGCAAGTTCAACTGGTGTGTGTTTATGGGACCTGGGCGCTGTTTCAAATCAGACCTCGTTGACATTTTGCACTCTTGGTGTTTTCCCAAAATCTCACTTTGTGTCTCTTTGCATCAGTTCCAGCATTGGGAAGGAAGACAGTTCCCAGGCAACATCTGCGGCACCAAAGCGCATAAAGAGAGATCTCTGCGAAGTGTCTAAACCACTGCGAATCCGCCGCTTTGGAGGTTAGTATGCTATTCTCAGTGCTGAAAAATTACAGTTACCCTCTATGGGTATTCCATTTGTATCTTGGAAGTGGAACATAAGCATTTCTTATTATATTCCGTTTATGAAGTTCTCACATAATCCATTATGTTTGGTAAAGTATTGTAATAGTGTAATGAACGGGCCGGCTGACAGCTGTGAAAAAATGTCAGGCGCACAGCCAGAAGCTCACAATCTCCTCCTCCCACTCCCAGTGCTTTCCTTCTCTTAGTAATATAATGCCACGAGTTGGCTGAATGTACCCCAGTTCTAAAAGTAATAAGCCACTGGAGGCCGAGCATTACAGGGGTTTTTGCCATGTTTGTACAGTGTTGTTAGGCATGACTGCTTTTTTAAATGTAAGTGACCAGAATAATATTCAGCACTCTAGTTTTAAAAATAATCCTGCAGATTCTTTACATTAAAAAAAAAAAAAACTCAAATGTTTATTCCTTCTATGTTCTCTTCCACCACATCTAGTATCTTCAGAGAATGAGCCAAGCCGTAGAGTAGTCCGGAGTGTGTCTGAGGGGAACCTCCATCAGCTTGGCCAGCGTAAGCCCAAGTTGAGCTCAATGGGACCGGCGGCATTCTTTAAAAAAGTCACCAAGAGGATGTGAGAGGCTTCCACTTCCAATTTCCACGCCTCACAGACTTTCTTCTCAGTTGATGTAGAAAATATGTAAAAAGGAGTTTGTTTTTTTATTATTATTGTTTTTTTATTGCAGGAGCGGGTATTTGGGCTAAAATATTTCTAGGAAACTTGATCCATTTTAAGCGAATGTTTTAAAATATGTATGTGCATAGGAAACTTGTTCAGCCTAACTTGAAGCTCTCAATAAAGTATTAATTGATGTTCAAGTCTTTTAATGTACCCTCTTTTTCTCCTATTTTGAAATGTCTTAAAATAATATTGCTCCTTTTCGAGATCTGTTTTCAGGTGAACCGTTTCGATTTCATGATTGATTAAAAATATCAGTTGAGAGATCTAAACCTTGTGTGTTTTATTGAATTTATTGTTTTTTAATTCATTGTTCTCACATTCACAGACTTGAACACAGTCAAACGCTTGGCCCTTCTGATTACAAAATAGCTCCATACAGATAATTGCATTGAAACTTGTAGCATTTTGCCTAGTAACTAACAGTTTTAAAGATACTTCATTTGATATTTTAGGGGCATTTCCAACTAATATTACTGACATTTTGCTTCATATTTTTTTTTGCAGCCACAGAGCAAAACCTATTAGTTCAGTCTAATTAACCACATTCTCTGCAGATTTTTCATCTTCACCCCATCTTGCAATGCATTTCAGTCATCTTGTTTCTTGCTGATTTGTAGTCTCTGTAGTGTGCTCAGAGCTTATGGGTTCAGCCCACAGAGGGGGAAAAAGGAGTCTGGAGACTGGCGGTCGGAGCTTCATCTCAGTCCATTTTACTGCATGCCATCTGTCTGAACCAAAAGAAAATTGAGCCTCCCGTCAGGAGTGTGGCCCGTTTAGTGTTCAAACTCTTTAACATATCCAACGATACAATGAACTTCCATCGAAATGCTTGTAATCTTCATCGACCAGAACAGGATTCAGCGCAAATGCTTTGGTTTATCCGTGTCAGTCCTTGCTGTAAGAATGATGAAACCACAACTGTCTGCTGTCTATTTTTGAATAATATTTTTTGGTTTGCAAGACAATGGGTTGTGCTGCGAATAGCTGTGCTGGATCTAACATCATGCCTGAGGAATTAACAGTAATCAATTCTGTTAATGAGGCTATTATTAACAGATAATTATGTAACACGCCTACAGGCAGACGAACTGGGCTCATGGCATCCAGAGCGGCACATCCATAAAGTTCTGTCTGTTTGGCCCTCTATTGGGCTAGAAAAGTAAATATTACATTAATGTGATCAAATATCTCATTATATTGTTTGACTAAATTAGACATTTTGACTTAACTATAACCGCTTTGAAAACTACACTATAGTGCAGACATATTTTGAATGGATGCAGTCATATATTTAAACTTGCTTACATAATTGGAGAATTAATTGCATAATATTAGTCACTTTGCTCACTGTACACTTTTCGCTCCAGTTTATCTGTGCTATAGTGTCACATTGATTCATCATTATTTCTGTGATTTATGTTTTAGACCATTTAAATTATGAAAAGCAGATTATGTGGTGAGGAAAAAAAGGGGGGCTTTAGATATTTCATGTATTTGCTAAATTGTCTCATGTGCGCTTGGCTGTTCTGCAAGGGGAATGAAACCTAATAGTCTTATAGAATAACAGAGCAATAATGAAGTGACACCAGCAGCACCCAAACACATGAGAAAGTCATCTGGATTGAAGCTGACGGTCCTGGCATCACCCTTCTCAACATAATCCAGTTTCAGAAATTCTTCACATAATGCATTGTTTGTTAAAATAGTCTAGTGGTGTAATGGGTGGACCACCTGACAGCTGTGAAGCAATGTCAAGCACGGCCAAGATGACTTGATCTGCTCTTCCACCTCCCAGTTTCTCTCCCTCTCTCGCTCTCGCTATATTAATGGTAGATTAAAACTTGTTTAGATTAAGCAGTTGGTCTGAATTTTCTGCCAAATCTTTACTGTGTTTTCTTCTTTTTATCAACAGAGAATAAGCCAGGCCTGAAATGTAAGGAGACCACCCTCCAACTCTTGCTGAACCACAAGTTCATGTCAGACATCCAGAACTCACCTGTTACTTTCTGTGATCAATTCTCTTAAACAAAATAAGTTTGATAAACAAATAAAAAATGGTTACCTTTATTGCAAATATATGTGTATATATTTTTTTTGTTTTGTTTTTTTATTTAAAACATTTGCGATCAGTAAGATCTTTAATTATTTATTTTAAGTTCATTAAAGCTGCACTCTGCATTTGTTTGATTTTTAAACAAAAAGTAAAATTGTGAAATATTATTTACATTTAAATTAACCGTTTTCTATGTGAATATATTTAAATATGTATTCCTGTGATACATTTCAGCATCATTACTCCAGTCTTCAGTGTCATATGATTCAAAAAACCATTCTAATATGCTTATTTTTTATTAATGTTGTAAACAGCTGTTCTGCTTAATAGTTTTCTTTTCTTGAAAGCTGTGATACTTCTTTTTCAGGATTCTTAGATCATTAAAGGAACAGCATGCATTTCAAATAGAAAGATTTATCTGAAAATTCAAAAAAATTTTGTCACATACACGGTCATACACAGTACGATATGCAGTGAAATGCTTAGACAATTGCTCAAAACTTGAAATAAGACCTAATAAAATACTATGAATAGGAAATTAATATGAAAAATAAAATAGATAAAAATATATATTTGAAAAATATATATAAAATAAATGTAAACATATATATTACTGTTCAAAGGTTTTGAGTCAATATTTAGTTTTTTTAATTCTTTCTTTTTTGAAAGAATTTAATACTAATGTTCACCAAGGATGTGTTCAATTAATAAAAAGTGGCAGCATAGATTTACATTAGAATATATATATATATATATATATATATATATATATATATATAGATATTTTTTTTTTTTTTTTTTTTTTTTTTTTAAATAAATATTGATCTTTTTAACTTACTCATAAAAAATAAATCTAAATAATTGCAATAATCCTTCCAAAAAATATTTGGCAGCACAACTGTTTCCAACACTGATCATTATAAATCAGCATATTACAATGATTCCTGAAGGACCATGTGACACATAAGACTGGAGTAAAAACTGAGGAAAAGTCAGCTTTGCATGACGAAAAAAAAAATAATAATATATATATATATATATATATGTATATATATATATACATACACACACACACATACATATAGCGGTATTAAAGATTACAGGAGATTTACCTCTACAGTTTAACTAAACTGACCAATCAGATTGGATATTCAAATGACGCAACGTCGTTTGTTTCCATCCAAATCGCGACCGACCGGCGGCTGAAACTAAATTGTCGCCGAAATTTTAACCAATTATTGTTAAAGTTACGAATTCAAGCCAATCATCCATTAGCATAACATTATTGTTTATCAAACCTGCTTAAGACAGCAATTACAGAGAAAGCTTTAAATGAATGAAAATGTCGCTAAAATACAAATGAATGAAGGAAATCAAATGACTGGACTGATCGTCAGAGCCACATGTTACATTTAAAGGGTGGAGTTTATCTTCAGATGACTTTAGGTAAGTAAATGTTAGCTGGAATGGGGTTTTTCATTCACGTTTAAAGATTAGAATGGCCATTGTCTCTGTATTGTACTGTATTCTGAAATATGCGTCATGAATTGTCAGGTAACGTTATCTTTGCGTAACGTTACATGAGCATATCAGTAGGCCTAATGCTGCATTGGTTTAGTGGGTTTATTGATTCAGTTAATGATATGAATTTACATATCATCTTCCTAGGAATAAACAATTCCCTCACGGACCTGTTTTAATATTTATTTTAATAGGTTGTCGGATATACCCTGTAGTTCAGTTTATATGCCGTAGAAATGTGCTGTAGCCTACTAACGTTACATTTCTGCAACAGATTAAAACAATGTATAGGGCTATAGCTGACATTGTTGTTTTTTTTTGTATATATTGTATGTAGGCTATATATTTATATACTTATATATATAGAGAGAGAGAGACAGAGAGAGAGAGAGAGCTCCGTTATAAAGCAACTCATGAATTTTTTTTATACTTATAATTTATTTAGTTAATATTAAGTATGTCTTATTTTTGAGAGGTTTTAAGCACCATGACAAATTATAAATACATTTATGAACAAATTATGAAAAAAAAGAGTAAGTATTAAGTTCATCCAACTTTTTTTTTACCTCTTTTTACATCTGTGATTTAAAAAACCACAACTGTTAACCAGCCAGTATTGATCACTGGTGGAACCATTGTTGAGATTTTTGAACAGTAATGAGATACTTAGTGATACCCCATTCTGGTTTCTTTCATACTCCCACAGCCAAACATCACAAAAGACTGATGTCGAACACGCAATCGGATACCCACCTCTCTCTTTTACTGTCTCTTAAGAGTCTATTCAGTATCTCTCCAAGGTGATCGCTTCAGCTATCATCCTGGAATCATCTTTTTTTTTTTTTACTTTAATACCAGTCTGACAGTTATCAGCATGCATTCATTGTCCGCTTAATTTATTTTTTATTTTTATTTTTTACAGTTACCAAGAAAACATGAGCACTGACACTCCCTCAGTATTTCAGCCTGCTTCTGTTCCTCCCTCTGTTTCTCATTCACAAAAATTGTACCCTGAGCTCCCCCCCCCTCCCTCTTTTTCTGAAAGGGGAAGGCTGTAACTAAAGTTTATTAACTTCCTCTGAGCCAATGAGCTGACAGCTGTGTTTCCAAGATTGTCCAATGAGACTGAGTGAGAGGTTGGAGGTGGATGTTGCTTAGCAACTGCAGGTAGAACGGGATCACGTTGAAGTCATTGTCTTATCAGAGGGCCCCAAGAGACTTTGCATGCATTTTATGATATAAACAGTTAAAAAAAAAGATGCTTGTGTAAAGTGCGTCAAAAGCCCTAAAGTTTGACTTGGATGCGATTGAAAAGAACATTTTTTGCATTTTTGCTTTTGTATAGTTGATAAGGAAATCCTTACATAGAGCTCTCTGGTAAAGTGGCGTATATTTGAGGGGGAACTCAAGTTTACGACCACCACTTCAATTTTTCTCTTTTTTTAAGGCATAATTTGAATATAGCCATGCATTAAGTTGTACTTCTGAGTGAGTTGTGGCCACGACAGAGTGACAGACGGGAAAACGGAGACTCTTCAAGGAAAAAAGGAGAGAGTTTTGGGTGGGCGTTCTCCAGAATTTAAAACCAGATTGCTCCTCGCTGTTTTTGTGACAGGTGAGTGGCGTAACACAGGCTAACACGCCCCCGCTGCAGCGTAAACAAACACACGCAGTACCTCCTACGAAGAAACGTTGCCTTTCTCCCCCGCCAGCCAGCTCACATCACAGATGCCATGCTTTGGTACCCAGCTAATTACAGACTTGAGCACCACTGTACTCCTAACATGCGAGAGAGAAAGTAGAGTTTGCCAGCTAACAGTTCAGAGATGATGCAGCCTTGATAACTTCCTGAACAGTCCTGTGGTCGTGCTTATCACTACATCTGACCTGAAGTTATATCGCACAGATCCAGTGTGGGCATGCGGTGTCATAGCGCATCATATTGACTAAACGTGTGGCTTACTAGCAGATGAAAAGCACATTTGATGCTAGATTAATGGTAGTTCGTGAAATGGTTTAGTGTGGCTCATCTTGTTATCCTCCTTATATTTTATCTCTTGCCGTACATTATTTTTTAATCTAATCCTAAAATTCGAATCTTCTTTGACGTTTGTCTTTTTAAGAGAAAAAGCAATTATTTAAAAGGCCTCATCAGAAGAAACTGCGGTGCAAGGGCTACGATTGCCTCAAGAGGAACACAAGAGTGTTTTAGAATTAAAAAGATAAATAGGTTGAATCTAAAAGCTGAGGGTGAGAGTAACAGGGTGGAAGAAAAGAAATAGCTGGATGATAATAGTCGAATGCCTGAAAGGATGGAGATAATGAATAAGTGTGATTTGATTAGCAGGAACACCTGAGACTAAACCAGAAATAGATGCTGACTCAATGATGGCCTCAACAGGAGTTGCAGAAAATGCCCATGATAGCCACAAGTCTTAAGAGAACAAGGAAGAATAGAGAAAAATGATTAAAGATCCACCACAGAGGTGTACTTGAGATTTGATAAAAAAAATATCGTGTTAATAACAATGTAAGATTCATATGTGATTGCCAACTAAAGAGCAGATATAATATTTACAGTGAGTATTCACTTTAAATAAATTAAATTAGACATATTTATATCCTGTTCGATCACTATTAATCATTTTAAAGTGGTAGGTTGGGTTAAAGGTCACCAAAATAAATGTTGGCCATTGTCTGCGTGTAGCTCCTGCAGGGAGGGATGGATTATTATGCAAACCACAAGCAGGTGTGCCTGTAACAATTTTCATGATGCATTATCTTTTAGAAACTGGGTGAGTAATTATGAAATTGTTGCAAAAAGGACAATGGCTTTCTATATAAAGACAAACTATGAATAAAACTGGATGCCAACAAAGTATGTCGTTAGTGCAGATTAATCGTGTTTTATTTTATTTTGCAACCATAATAATCTCTGTTCACATGCACACAGTTCATATCTGAATATATGTAGCGAATTTCACTGCTGAAGAGTTGTTCTTTAATAACTCCGTAGATTTAATGAATTCTTAGTTATGTTTTAATTATAAAAACTTTTCTCCTAACACCCCTTAGAATAAATAAAAACAAAGGGGGCAGTTGTTGGTATCCAAAAATATCAAATATTTGAAATTTAAATTTGAAACTTAAATAAAAATGATTAATTTTTTACAATTTTTACAAAATTGTGCGTAACAGCCCACATAGTTTGTTCATGGACACATTCGATTAGAAATATTTGATTTGACATCTTGCAGAAATCTTGCCAAATCCGAATACTTTGTTGAAGCTCCAATCTCTGTTTATGCTTTATTTCTTCTCATTGCTCCCTAGGAGAAACAATTGAGACATTAATATCTCATTTGTAATTTTTATTTTCTCTCAGGGATGAAGAGCATCTATTATCATGAAGTTTGCGACTGTCATATGAAGGATTATGAAACAGGAGTGTTTCAGCACACTAATTCCCAGCTTTCAGAGTGGAAAATATTCAAATAGATGGTATGGAAATCCTTGGATAAGCTAAGATTTGAAATGTAAAGCAGGGTACGTGGGTGATCGACCCGCTCCCTAATGCTCCCTGCAAGCTCCGCCACTCAGACGAATATCAAAATTCCTGGAGCAGGGAGAGAATCCGCGGATCTGGCGCGTTTTCCGAAATCAGACCTAGTCAAATGGGACCACCGGTCCATCACTACCACAGCATTAAGGTAAGCCTAATGGGAATTAGCATTCTGATGCAATATTACTTACGTTGGTGTTCCCACAAAGACACCACCAAACGGATAGGGCGAAAAAGTCAACCTGATGCATTTAGGTGTGCGGTAATTTACAGATGGAGAATAACGAGACTGTCCTTGTTCTGAACAATTGCACGGCGCATCGTTTCAGTCCAAAGCTTGCAAACAAAAGGTGTGTCATTACGTCAGAGGGCAACAAGAGGCCAAACGCAGAGTGAAAACAATGCAGCTTCCATTCAAATATATTCAAACCAAACTACAGGAACACCACAATATCCCATCGCATGACAGCAGGTGATTGCATTCAGAGTATGGATCATCTGAAGGGCAAAGACGGCGTTAGTAGTTATGGTTACATGTGGTGTGGGTTGTTTTAGTGGCTTTGGAGGAGAATGGTTTGTAGTAAATGCGAAGTGATAAAACGAAATGAGGTATTATCTTCTATGCTTATTTATATCATTTCTTTCTGCCACACTCCCATGTACTCAATTTCTCTCTGAACAATACTGCTGTCGAACTTCATCTCCTACTTAACCCTTCCGTCGGTCAATAAATTGGGGCGAATGCATGGAGCATTGGCATTGATGAGTCAGTCCCTGACGACCTCGCTCTTATTGTGAGGACACCTAAAGGCCGCCTATTGTGTTGCCATGGCGTCCACATCAAACCATGACTACAGCCTTATCCTGAGGGTGGAAATGTCCTGAAGTTTGACAGTGAAATGAAAAATGGCACGTAATGTGGACACTGGATTTGATTATTAGCACAGACGTCCTCTCTGTGGATTTGATGCTTTGTTGTGGTGTTCTCACCTATAGGGGTCATTCGTTTTCAGCTCTCTTTTTTGTGAAATCCAGTTGACTGAGTCACAAAGGACCGGTGTTGATTAGGTAACCCCTGGCGTCAGAATCCAAGGGCAAATGTCCATCCCGTCACGACAAGCTGACATTTTGATGATAAACAATATTTGGCGAGGAGGGAAGGAGGAACGTGAGAGGCAGCGACTTGATGCAAACGTTCTTATAGCTTTTCTTTTGTCTCTCTCTGCTGCTTTTCTTTCACTCTCGCTCTCTCCTTTACCAAATATAGCTGTAGAATAATGAAAACAATATCCAGTTTATTTCTGCAAGTTAGTGAGACGCCCACTCTCATTTGCAGCGAGAGCAAATGACCCTGGGGATGAGTCATAACATCACTTTAAGACTGTTTTATTCTCTCCTCACAAACGCGGCGAAATCCAGCATGCGCCCAGGTATCCTTGCGAGGTGTATGCAACCAGAGAGCGCCGTTACCCCGCAGGGCCCTGAGGCCCGCAGTTCTTCCCCTCGATGCCCTCCTGAATCAAGCCTCTCTTTGAACATTTTCATTGAAAGGCTGCTTTTTATCCGTGGGGTTGCAAGATGAAGAGCTAATGAGAGACTTGCACAGCTCCTCTAGCTGATTAGACCTGCCGAACATAAAGCCTCCAGTAGTGGGATGGTACATTCATGTTGTAAATTCATCGAAAAATAAATGATTTTCAGTAATTCTTAATTTAAATATTGTCTTGTGTCATTGTTAAATTACCTTCATGTCGATCCAAACCTGTGTGACAGCTGCTCTCCTGTGGAACACAAATTAATATATTTACAACAACGTCTCACTTGTTAACATTAGATAATGCATTAACTATCGTGAACTAACAATGAATAATATACTTTTACAGTATTTATTAATACTTGTTAATGCTCATGTTAGTTTACAGTGCATGTACTAATGTTCAGAGATGCAAATCTTAAAAATGTATTAGTAAATGTTGAGATTTAACATTAACCAGCAATAATAAATGCTGTCAAAGTTCATTGATAATTCATGTTAATAAATTAAAAGTCCTCACATTTCATCGCTTTTACTGTAATTTAAATAAAGTGTTTGATCCACTTACTATGACTATTTTACATTGCATTTTAAATAAAGTGTGAGGTTTTGCATTATTAATTATTAGTTTTGACCTTTAAATGCTTGTGAAAAATATTGTGAGGTCAGCATCGTCACACATTTCTTAGGTGCAAAAGAGCATCCAACTGATGAATGAGGATAGCCAATACTGTATCTGGAACCACATCCTCAATCTGTCAGACCACTTCCTAGGACACAGTCGCAGGCTTAAAGCTAAAGTGTTAACAGTCTCTGTTTTATCAGACAGATATCAACTTTGCTTAGTTTAAAGGAAGAAAAGAAACGGAGAGAGGTACAGGGGGGCTGTAATCGGACCCTGGAGTCTAAGAGGATTTCGATGCAGTAATATTATATGTCGGTCCCAGCTAGAGGCAGACAAAGGTACGCAGCCAAGCACCAGAGCAGAGCATGTCATCTAAATAGTGCCGGGCTTCTTTTTGCAGTTTATTACATCCAACTGCTTTGTGTTGCTTGAGTTTGGCTGGGAGGTGGCACAAAGGAGGCAGTTTGTTCACCCTCGACAAGCATGCTTTTATTTGCGCCGGCCCTTTGATGTATAGAGAGAAGCATTTGGAGTAGGATATCCCTAACAGATCAACAGGGAAGAAATCCCACTCTTTTAGTATTGTCTTTAACAATTCCCAGCCTTTCAGCAACTAGCGCCTTTATTCACTTTAATGGCTTTACTGTAGGCCATTGAGCGAGCTGTCTATTATTATAGTGTTATGGGGAGGGCGGTATTTGTGTCTACGTGTTTGATTGTATGCATGCCAAACGTGATGGGATGGACATGTTGGAAGTTGCTTCACAGTATAACAGAAACAAGTGGCTTCACGCCGAGTGCGCACGTTTGCTTAGTGTCAAAACTGAATTACAACACTCAGTTTGCACCTGTTCCTTAAGACAAGGCTGAAAAAACAAAACTAGTCAAGGAGCTAATATCCCAAGATAGGGTTAGATATCCGCTCCTAATGGTAAGTTGCAAATGATGATGCAACAAAACTATCAGACAATCTGCATTATAATACATTGCAAATGATGCGTTGATGTGACTAAACTTCAACAAAAACAATAGTTTGGAGGTTAATGAGTGTGACGAGTCAGCTCGTGTCCTTGATTTACTCTTAAAGAGACCTTTCACCCTAATAAACTTTTTAACCTTCTTTTTTTTCACCCTTGTGTTGTTTCAAGCCTGCACATTTTTCTATATTCCATAGAAGAAGAA
>JAUCMU010000125.1:13133212-13152613 GCA_032275025.1 Enteromius treurensis | reverse complement strand
TCTATCTATCTATCTATCTATCTATCTATCTATCTATCTATCTATCTATCTATCTGTCTGTCTGTCTGTCTGTCTATGCCTGGAGCTGTCATTCTCATCATCCTTTCTTATCAGCTAAATGTTGTTTTCGTTAGCATGCAGGAATAATTTATTCGTTGAATCGATCCTAAAGTGGTGCAACCAGCCCTATCAATGTAATCGCGTCTGTAGCATCTCCGCACTTCGTCATCGTGGACATATTGCTAGTGTTTTTTACTACGGACCGCTTCTCCGTTTCATTCATCCCGAGATTTCCACTCCTCTCCTCCAGCATCACCTGCTCATCTCGCTCCCCAGCGCACAGGTCTGTCTGTGCACACGCCGAACAGTTGGGAACCACTTAGAGCTAAAAGCTTTCTCCACAGATAACATATCATGTTAAAGTATTTTGAATTGCCAAAAATAGCCCGATGGTCAAAACATTGTTTGTGTGTTCATATATGTATTTCCAGTTAAAGTGAATAAGAATTTGGATAGGCGTGGTCAGATTTTGTTCAGACTGGGTTAGATGGAGCCACCGATAAGATTGCCTGATAAGGAAATGGCTGAGAGGGTGTCACGCGTATTGTGGAGAAAGCTGAAGAAAAGCTGTGCAAGACAGAGGCGAAATTAGGACAGTCAGCGTTTTAAAGAAGCCTTTCGCTGATGATTTTCTGACTTTTATGCCGACTAAGTTTAGGAATTCGTCTCAGATGCTGAGAGGGACGAGCGGAGAATATTGGCTACGGTCGCCTTTTTTTTCTTTGTATCCAAGAATCTGATTAAAGGGTGAAGCGATTGAATGACAAACAGACAGACATGAAAGCCCACGGGCGCCTCAGCACTGCGTTAATCAAGAGTCTATCAGGCGGAAGACATTCAGTGTGTCATTTAGCTGCTTTTAAATGATCCTTATGACTGTTTCTCTTTGTCCGGCAGCGTTAGCTTCTTTCAGCACTGCTAAATCGGTAATTTCTCTATTAAATATTTTTTTTCCTTCTTATAATCGTTCGAAACATGTTGTCGAGAAAATCTCTGCTGCTACAAAAACAATGTATCGAACATCTGACTTTAAAGTGCCATAAATCAAGTAGGACAGCAGCATATGTTTTCGGACAAGTCCGAGAATAATAGCAGCTGGTTTTAGCAATAACTAGATTTTATTATTGGCGTTTTGTCATTGTAATCATTGTAATGTCATTGTCGTTTTCGGACGAATGTTGTAAACATTATTGTTGACATGCAACAAAACGGTCACGACCGCCGTTTTTATGAGCAAATATTTCATGCATAATTTTAGCTCTGTGTTTTTCAACGAAATAATGCTTGATTTTGATGGCAAAAGAATTCAGTTGTGAATGCTTAAATACTTATGCATCAATATATGCAATTTAAAAATATGTTTAAGCTTTGTTTAGAGTGAAATGTTGTTGTTATTAAACGATTATTTGTGTGTGATTTTATCACACCCCTTACGGCTCGGAGTCATGTTTTCATTTATTGAATGCATTTTTTTTAAATTTCTAAAGATAACCGAATATATATGTATAATATAATTTTAGTTCATAAGACAGAGAGGGATAGAGATGTGGGTTGGTGGTGTGGGTGTGGGCATGCGGGGGGAGGGGGCTGGAGGCGGATGCGGGGAGGGTGGGGGGGTGCTGGGGGATGGCACGACACACTTTGTATGTACGGAAGGTTTTTTATAGAACTTTCTGCAATGTACGTCATCGGATCAGTCCATAAATGGGGTTGTGTTATCTAGCTGAGAATCTCCCTCTCCGCCCCCCTCCCCTCCGCTCCCCGATCGCTGCAGAGTTAAGGGTGGGCGTCAATAACAAATCTGAGCTTGGTAGGTTTCAATTCAGACATCACATAATGCTATTGTGGCATTATATTTTTACATTTTAATCCGCGTTTCCTTTATCCTCATTTGACTGACCGTCGCGGATGATAAGGGGATTTTTATTTACGAACTAAATATAAAAATTGTTTTGTTTACGGAGAGCGGCTTTCTTAATGAACTTCTATAAAGATGTGCCGAGTGATTGCGCCAAGCTTCACTCGCGGGAGGAATTTATTATAGGCCTACTGAATATGCAGAGTTCCTCTGGGAAATAAAAACCTGTGCTCGTCACAATTGCGAAAAAGGAAAAGGTCCGTTTTTTATTATTTATTTTATAGTCTCACCATTTCGTGATCAACAATAGTAAGAACTAGTAAAATAACAATCATTATATTGAGATTAATCACAATTTTAATAAAGGCTAATTTCCCGGTGCCAAAATTACTTGAAAGACACTTCCGACGCTTTTAGCCATTATTATACTGGACATGTCGAACGACATAGAGTTGATTAGCATCTCCGATCGCGGGATATTCTGCGCAAGAAAACCTCAAGAGGTTTGAGGAATTGGGCGCGCGCTCAAGATGGAGCGTGACTTGCGGCGCTCTAGCGCAAAGCGCTCGTTCTGCAAGAGGTCGTGCGATATCTCCACTTTATGGTGTAATGCATACACAACCTGCTTGTAAACCACACTCGACATGTTTGCTTTATTCTGTAAGACTTCTGAGAAGAACTTTGCTATTCAGGGTGCTGTGACCCCATTGTGTTTGCATTTCTGTGAATGTATATGTGATATATATTGTTGACCTCCATCTTATATGTGCATCCTAATTGGAAGAGTTTGTATGATGAGCTTTGCTACTTGTTTGCCACCCACCTGTGTGCTTTACTCACTTGATATAAAATGGAGTGGCACTTGCCTCTCTGTATGTGAATACCTACAGAGCAGCATTAGTGCTTGGTGCTTGGCAACTAAGGCTCCACCAAAGGAATCCTCTAACTATTCGCCAACGTCAATGCTTGGGTATGTATATGCAGAACTTCTCTAACATGTTTGCAATTTGCCTCTGTGGATGTTGGTTAAGAATGTCATCCGGACTGTGTTTGTGTTTGAGCGTGACTTTGATAGACTTGCTTAATGTTGTTTTTAAGGGCTCTAACACAAGGTTGTTGAACAAAGCAACTTTTTTTTTTTCACATTTGAATGTTTAACATTTCTTAGAGGTCATTTAGACTGCAGTTACTTTCCGACTGCTTTGTAAAACAGTGATTTTCATTCTTTGTGGACACTTGAGTTCTTAATTTCTCATTTTCGTTGCAATTTTGAGCTTACAGTCGTCAGTCTGATTACTTTTGATGCTATTTCAAATCTGAAGCGTACTATTTGTTTATGGCATTTCTGTTTTTATCAGTCTGCAGTATATTAATATGTGCTTATTTGAAATTAATATACAAACTATGCATAATAACCACAAAAGACAGGCTACAACAGTGCATGACAAGAACTGTCTAGCTAATTATGTAAATATACTCACCCTTGACACATAAGGGTTTGTTGGGCAAGCAAAAGGCTAGATTACCAGAGGATGTGTGTACAAAGGGATAAAGTGCAGCAGAGGGCTTATACCCCACGGATACATTACCAGTGTAGCTGGTGTATGCTGCAAGGGATAGATTACAGTTGCATGGATTGTATAGCTCATTGTGTCTATGTGCTAAAGTGGATATCTAAGTGTGTAGTCCTATAATGTAGCTGCAATAAGTCAAGACTTATCTTTATCTTACACGACTGGCCACTGTTGACCACCGTCGGCCTTTTATTGATAACAGGGACCTGTTGCATCTTGCTATTAGAGAGATGAGCACTGCGCAATTCTTCAGTGTACAGAGTGGGTCTCAGATGAGACGGTGATGTGAGTCACACTAAGCACTGCCCAGACTCCCTTCCCTAAAGACAGCAAGCCTAAAAAACAGACAGACACCCAGTAATGGGCAAACTTAAGTTCCACTAAGTGACTCACTCATTTCAAAGCAGTGACAAAATGGAAAGATGGGACACTTGAGCAAGTGTACATACTCAAACATACGCTCCACATTACAGACTAAACAACAATCAATCATTGTCATTGACTGAGTTTTTTAAAGTATACTCGTGCGTGATTTATGTTTCGTCATTCATATTTTTGTTTACAGCTGACTCAGATACACTTTTAAAAATAAAGTGGGGGTTTTGCAGTAAAGTATGGGTTCCTCACAGAAGCTTTCATTAAAAGAACCATTTTCTTCTTTGTGTAAAGAATATTGTTCCACTATTTAAAAAAAAAAAAAAAAAACTAATCTTGGAAATGTAATGGTTCTATGAATGTTCAAACATTCTTTACAGAACCATAAGTGCCAATAAAGAACCTTTATTTTTAAAAGTGTATTTGAGTGAGCAATCTGTTGCCATGCTGATACTCATTTTGTTGTTTAAATTTGTTTTTCATTGCAGCACTGATGGTCCGAAATGACACTTTTCATTTTCCTGTGCTCTGTGACAGTACTGTGATGTGTTTGATAAATGTTGTAAACTGTCGAACTGGTCTAGTTTTCTAGCAGTGGCCCAAAGCTCTTTTGTTTTCTCATGAAGCCATCACCTCTGTTTTTACAGCTAGTTTTGACACTCTTTATCAAACTTACCCTGGAGTAGCGGAAAGTATTTCACCACTTCAGGTTTGTACAGGACACAGATCTCCTCCAATATGTTCAGAGAGATGCTTCATGAGGTGTCACAAGGCAACTTCAAAATCCTATTGTGCCATTGTGTGAAAGACCTGTTCTGTCAGCTCCAGGATGGAATATGCTATGATGGGTCAAGACAGAACACAAGACAACAGATGGCGAGTTTTTGAGAAAGCTGAGGTGACGTCATTAGCGACCCGACCTATTGGATAGAGACACGGCCATCGCTTCTGACGCCGCTCCGACTCTCTCAACATTCAACACTTTGAACACGCCGATCCTGATGGTCAAGTTTCAGCAAATGTTTCAGCTCTAATGTCCATACTGTATATTTTGTCTTTCTTTTATTGACCCTAAAGTTTTCACAAAGTTGCAGCTAATGAAAGTCAAGGTCTTCCCACATTTCATCTCTTGCTGTATGCTCATTAGTCCATATGTCCACTTTGTGGTTATCTTAGTTCTGTCTGTGGTGTTGGTGTCAACTTTGTGCTGTATGTGCAGTTCTGAATGAGATCCATGTTGTTTTTGTGCTCCTAATGAGAAGCAGAGTGATTTATTTATGGATTACCTAGCTGGAACAGCCTTAATGCACAGTGTGAGAGTGTACATGAGTGTGTGTGTGTGTGTGTGTGTGTGTGTGTGCATTTTACCTCTCTTGGAGTCATGTCGCTCAGTAATTGCTGATGCAACTCTTTGTCATCCAGGGTTTGCCCTCTCCTCCTGTGAACCTATGGGATGAGTTATATTCTACTTGGCTTGTCCCTATAGGAGAGAGAAAGGGGCTCTAAGCATGAGTATGTCAAAAAGAGTGAAGGTGAAAGTATATTCATGAAAGTGTTCAAGTTAAGTAGTGCAAAAAGGAAGAAGATGAGCAAGAAGAAATATAGAGTGTGTGAATGTGTGTGTGTGAGGAAGCAGGTGTTAGCATCCACTCCCATGCTGGGAACAGCTAGGTTTGAAACCGCTCCACCTCATTACCTTACGCAGAGAATAATCATCATCACTATACACCAAACTCATCAATATAAATCTTGCATTGGATGAGATCCAAAAGCACTTGGAGCTTTAGAGTCATGGTGAATGTATGGGGCTAATGATGTGGTGTATAGCATGGGGTGAAAGAACAAGGAGTAGTTCTCCTAAACTCCTCCTGGAAGGTCATGTGAAATGCTGCATAGAATAAATGGCAAGGCTGCAGTTGAATAGCAAAATTATATCACCACCCTATTAGTTTGAACATCTTTGGCCATTTACCTTACAAATATCAAACAAACCACTCCCATTATTGGAGGAATATAACTGACACTGGAAGAACAATGAATAGCATTAAAAGCAATGAACCAACATCTGGCACATAAGCTCCTTTGGCAGACAGAGGGTCTCGAGCTGACAATAGTTTAAAATATCACATACAGAGAGGGCCAGGGAATAATAGGTCCTTGATGTGGTGGGGGCAAGGAGTGAGCTCTTTACTTTGAAGCTACCTTTGTGGAGTCACAATTGCAAATATCAATTTCAGCAGATGATCTATAGTCTTGTCACAAAAAGGTGTTTCATATTAACCTAACGGCTGTCCATTAGGAAGCTGCTGCAGCATTTGGTGGCGGCCAGTGATGTTAAAGTGGATTGAACTATGGAGATTTAGATGGCCAATGCAATAACTTAAAACCATAAATTACCTTTTCAATTGAGAACTGAGAATGCAATAACTTAAAACCATAAATTATTGTTTTATAGATTCTAGACACTTTCTGCCTGAAACTAGACTTAAAGTGTTTACGTGTAGCTGGAGTGTCATAATATCTCATGTCTAAATGCAAATAGTCACTTTGGTAAACAAGTATACGTATTTTATATATCCCTTTATTGTTAAACACGAAGCCCACACTGACTCAATGGTAACCGGTTGAAGGAGCACTTCAGAAAGAAGATGCGATGACTTAAGAAACGACGAACAGCCTATGGAAAAGCACACTCAGACTCAACACATTCAGGAATTAAAAAGTTTTTTTTTCATATGTTCCTCTTTGGTTCTCGGTAAACGCCATAATAACATACTTTCCGGTTATTCGTTAGGAACAAGCGTCTCACTCGGTTCGTTTGGCGCTCGGTCGCACTCGCGCTGGAGTCACATGTTGCAACGTCACGCAGTAGTTACTGTTGTCGCGAGGAATGAAGCCTTCATTACAAGCTGGAGAGCTCTCTCGATACGCACCACACAGCGAGCGCTTACCATGCCATCTAACTGCTTTAACCCAACTCCAAAGGATCCGCTCAGTCATGGGAGTCCATTACCTCAACCAGGCAATTTCCACCATCAATAATTTAATCTATTTGCTCAAAAGCTGAAGAGACAACTTGCAGCTGCTGCTTGGCGAAGAGCGCGCGAATATCGCAAAATAGTTACGCGGAGGGCTTATCCAAAACATCCCAAATGACACTGTCCTACTGAATGGTCTCCTTTACGACAGGACAGTAAAGGTAGGTTTTTGCCAGTGATTACAGTAGGTTTTGTATTGACTCCGTCTGAAATGAGAAGGCGAGTTAAGAAAGTAATCAAGTGTTGGATCATGCAGCGGCAACATGAAACGCTATCCTCGCGTTCATTAATAAGATACGGCGTTATTATGTTGATTGAATTTCTGATAGGGGTCAGTAGGACCAAAAAGTTGTTTTGCTTTATTATCCAGAGCTATTAGCTGTTTATTCTTGCCGCTTATGTGTGTTCAGTTGTTTAACTGTTAGTTTGATGATATTTGCTGGACTCGGGCTTAAAGGACGTGGATATTTTATTGATATATTTTTTTTGTGTGTAAAGCGTTTCCAAACGGCATGTACCAGTATGTACTCATAAAAACAGATTGTTTATACGGTTTAAGCGAAAACTATGCGCGCGAACGTTAAGAGAATGAATGCGTTTCGTGAAATCAATGAGACTTGAAGAACACGAAACTTGAGATCATCGTTTAGGTTTACGGTGTATAGTCTAGCCTTCCCCTGGAACAGATAATGTCCCAAAGCGAAGATAAAGTTTTCAAATTAGAAACTAACAAATAAATGACAGTTTTGGGTTGCTTTTGGACGCGATGTGGGCAAACGGTTTAAACTAATGCATACTAATAATTTATTTTTCTCAATAAAAATAAAAATCGCAGTCGACTTTGTTGTAATGCGTACTGTTGTTTAGAAAGCTGATTATAGGGACCACCAGGTCAAGAATATTATTATGTTATACATATAGCCTATTATATTAAAGATATGCATATTTGTTTTAACTGAAAGCATGATGTAGGATGCAGCAAAGAAAACAAGCCTATTCATTCTTATTAATCTGCGTCCTCTCTGTGTAAGCGTATATTATGTGACAGAAAGAGAAAGATGTTTCTAATGGTCTCTACGCATTTCTGCTCGCCTTGACTTCAAATGCGCTTTATGTAGGCTAGACGAATGCGCCATCTAGTGCCAAAATGTTGTAAAGCCTGTTGACGAGTTCAGGATGGTTTGTGTGGCATGCTGGTTTAAGACAACCGTGTGTTTTCTTGTTTATAAAATCTAATATGACTTGAAGTTCATACCAGCTGTAATGGCATATTCCCGCACCATCGCGGCTTTTGAAGTTTTTTGAGAGATTGTACCCGCAGGATCTTTCAAATTCCTTAGAAAGTTCCTGGAAAAAAACTCAATCTTACTAAACCTATAGAGTGGCAAATCTTAGATGTTATTTTCCTCGCGGATCCAGTTCACCAATGCGTTGCCCTTTCTCCTGTTACGAGAAAAGAAGAAACTTATGCATAAATTATTACAGCACTAATGTTTAATTTGTCTTCTGCCTTACAGCAGTCGAGACGCATTTGCAAACGCGAACAAATGGGCTGCTTTTATAATGACTTACAGTGGGGTCGATTTCGTTGGAATTTTTTAAGGATATTTAAACTGCTGTTTATGATTGTAGTAAGGATCATTTTCTTCTCACGCCAAACGTCAATTATTCAAGACCTTATAAAAGAGTTTATTATAATAGCCTACTGTGATTATGTTATCTGTAATAAAGTGACCGCCCGATACTGATCACACTGCGCGTGCGCGGCATATTGTTGTCATGGTTACCTTAGACGTCTCCTCCGTTCGTTGTTTGACAACAGGTGAAAATACGCGATTCGATTAACTTAGAATCTAACTTTTATTAATGGCTTTTATAAAACCATATTGAAACACACATATATACTTGAATGAGTCCAAGCACCCCCATCAATTAATCCCCGTCACATTTACGTGAACCACTGCATGTCTTAACAGTTAGTGTTTTATAGATTTTTGTTTTGTTTTCAGCCATATAGTGATAGAAATCGCTGCAATTTTGAGATTTGCGTGAATTAATCTTTCTCGAAATGTACAGTTTTGTTCAAAATAATGTAGATTTTTGCAAAGTTAGAGCTGAATTTTTGTACATTGCTTCTTTAGCATTGTTCATACAGTTCATGTTAGATGAGATAGAGGTCTTGAACTTCTTAAACAAGCCCCGACTCGACCTCTCAAAGACCTTGCATTTGAAAATGCAAGATTAAACTATAGATGAATAGAAAGTGTTATTTTGCAGTTGTCTCTTAGTGTTACCGCTAATTGTGACTATTATGGGTTCCACGTTTTAATGTGTTCTCAAAGTAAGAGTAATAATTAACAGGTGAGACACCTGTGTGAGCTTAGGGGATGCACGCTACAGGGTTCTTGTCATTAGGTACACCAAAGCAGTCTAAAATCTTTTCTCAAGCCACAAGCATTGTCCCCAACTTTTCTTGTTCTTTTCAAATATTTAATTGCGCATTGTTAAATATCTTTGTCCTAAAGGAGTGAATGCCTTTTTCATTTTTTTTTTTAGAGTGTTAAGATTAGCATCTGAAAAGTGTCTGTTACCACAATTCTTTTAAGTTGGAAAAGTCTTATCCGTCTGTCATGAGTGGTTTTGTTTCTTAATCCCTCTATGGCATGGAGATTTAAGCAAATAAAGTTGTGGGGGAATCAAGATAATGCAGAACGATCTATCCTGTCCTACTTGCCCCTTTCCAAACAATTGAGCAGGTGCATGTGGTCTTTTTGCCAAAACCATAGAGCTGCCACTCATGCCCATTTAAAGTACAATCATGTTTTACAGTGAAAGGAGTTTGAACGTGCTCCTACCAAGCCGCGACCAAATACAGCTGTGTGGATGAAGTATTTCATCAAGCGTTCTGTTTGTCATGTGAGAGATTTGATTGATGGAAACCTGGTTTGTTGTACTGTATGTTCAATGCCTCATAACGAATCTGGCTTCAAAGGCTTAACAAAAGAGCATGAATTAACAGCTTTGTTGACCTAACAGTTGAACCGGTTATTTTGGCATCAACCATGAAAGTCATCTTTTTTTATTTTGGACATTTAAACACACCTGAACCTGTGACTGGATTCTTCTTTGTGACGGCTACAACCGCATTGTCACTCATGTTCTGTGACCCATCAGGAACACCTGTACTGCCTGTGTACACAAACATAACTCATGTTTGCACATCATAGGACAGGATATTGATATCGCATTATCATGCGCAGCTCAAACGCACGCATATTAAAAGCAGAACAAACATGCCCGTCAAGGTAATCTTGTCTTCCCTCGCTGCTTTGAATTAGACAGAAGGTCTTGGTTATTGCCAGCTCAGTCCCAGAGCAATAAAGTGATTCATCGTCTAGATTACCGTTTAACAGGAAGTTGATTGAGAGCATAATCCATATTGATTCTCTTGATGGAAACAGGAAATAGCAGAGTTAGAAATAAAATCGTTGGATGTTCCTGGTGAGAAGGGACCCCAGAGGAAAATGGAAAGCAATTGCGAGCTGATGAGTGTCACTGCCCCCTAGCACCACTCCTTCTAGCCCCACCGCCCTTTTCCTCTCATCCCCCTTTGAGACCAGAGAGAGACGTCATCAGGGTTGTTGTGCTCTCGGCCTCCACCCCCTGCCACACAACTACACACCGGTGCTCTAGTCTAATTAGGAGGGAAAGATACAGTTTAGTCAGCGCTGTGCGCTAAAGTTCAATAGTCAACCGTAACTGACCTTCGCCCTTTTACATGACACCTAAAAGCAGTGTAGCTCTGCAATATATTTAAAGTTGTGCATTACCGGTAGGATTTGGATGAGAAATGGCATTGGTACTCCGCCTGCTGTCAGGTAGGGCAACAGAAGGGATTTGGGTGTCAGCATGACTGATGCTGGTATTTCATTCAGAAGCCTCTGCAATTTATATAAATACTTTTCTCATTAGGGAGACGACAGATGTTTGCTAATTGGGATCATCCTGAAACTGGGGCGTTACTGGGCCGTGCTGCTCTGTGTGTGCGCATACCCGCATTAAGGTTGTCTTGAGAGCAGAGACGCTGACAATAATCCATCCGTCCCTTCGCAGACGCGACACATCTGGAGGAATGAAATAAGACAGAATCATTGAATAATCCTCATGCAGGCACTTTAAATTCCTCGCTATATTCAGCAGAGGTAATTGCTGACAATGTAAGAAGCTTTTTCCATTACGGGGAAAGCTGACAGACTGAAGTATCTTTTCATGCCTGCAGAAGCAGCTTGTACACACATTTTGCGTGCTGCCTGATTTGATTAAGATTGATCTGTCCTCCACAGCTGTATCCTCGGCTCTGGGTTTTTCCATGCTTGTTTTTGACCATTTGAGAGGAGAGATTAAAGATGCTCCCACCTCATCTCCCTAGCCAAACACACACACATAGATTGGCACTCACGCGCTCCCTCACACACACACACAGCCCTCGTGGACTGCGACGTCACTGAGCGAGGGGACTTTGAGCTCATTAAGTAGAGGGCTGTGATATTCTGAATCGAGACTGTGGGACTCCCAACTGGCCTATTTATAGAAAGCACATCTCCATGGCAGTCATCGCTGCGCTAGCAAATCGCAGCCATGGCCCCAGACACCAATTAAGAATGAAACAAATGCATTTTAGACAGGGCGTGTCCCTCCTTTTCTACCGGCCTGTACTGCCTTCTGCTCTGGGAGCGGATCCTCCCTCTGTCTCTTCCTGAGGCTGTGTGGGGCATCGGGAGGACAGCACACTGAGAACTGGCGAAGCCTTGCTGCGGTGCTGGATATTTTTAAATGCACTCCCCCCTCCGCCCCCCTTTCCCCACCCCTACCTCTCCCCTTCTCCTTCTTCTTAGAAAAGTGAGAGTAATGGGTATTTTTTGTTGTTGTGTATGCATGTTTCCCTGTCTGTTCGTATGTGCTGGGATGTCTTTGGATGCAATGAATCGCAGTGACTCATAGAGGGACTTCAGAGAGGTAAGAGAAAGCTGCAGAGAGGAGAAATCAAATAGGTTCATGGTTTCCTGGAATTTTAATTTAGTTGCGTTGTTTTCATGGTCTACAAAAAAAGCGGTATTGATTAGAATGTGGCAGTTTGTGTGTAGGTATGAATGAGTGAATGTATGACTGGGGACTTTCTGCATCTCTCTTTTTCTGTGCATCTTTCTTTAATCACTCCATTTCAGTTCGTTCTCTGCATTCTTACTGTATCTTCACTCATCTCTCAACTTTCTTAGTGGGAAAGATAATCATCACCTGGCTGTGTGGGTTTGTTTTTCCAAATGAATCCTGCTCAGCTGATTTCAGAGAAGTTTAGATGTTGCTATACATTCAGGAAGTATATAAAGTTCATTCGTAACTCAAAAAAAGAAATATTTCATGATTTTAGTAGTAGCAATTATGTTATTGCAGTAACATCAATATTGAATTACTCTTACTGAATAAAACCTTGATAACAGAAGCTGTTCGTTCGTTTCTTGACTTGTCACCTATATCTGTTCTGTTTAATACTCACACAAGCCGTTCACACACCTCTAAGGGAACAGAGGAGGCAAGGGAGCGAGGAGGAGGAAGGGAAGGGGAAGAGAGAGACAGAGGAGAGTGGGAGCAGTTCTCTCGTGTCCTTTTAATGATACTCCAGGGTCTCTGAATTTAACCCGCTGTATTTGCTGGTGGGGGAAGGGGGGCACAAACGTGCAGGTGTGTGTGCAGGGACGGAGAAAGCGTGCTCCCACAGGCCGGTAACGAAAAAATGAAACCAAGAAATAACAAGTTGGCACGTTTTTTGTTTGTGTCGTACTTTCAGCGCATTATGGAAACGATATGCTAAGCTTTGTTGGGCGTTAATGAAGGTGTTTAACGTAATGTTTTTTTTGCATTATGATGAATGTAAACGGTTGCTTTACGTTGTGTTTTCTCTTCCTCCCTCCCTCCCCCCATCCCTCTTGTCTTTCTCCTTTTTGCTGTCTCCAGTTCCAACAGGTTAGAAGAGTGATGACCATCCTGTTCGTTACTATGGTTATTTCATACTTCAGTTGCATGAGAGCTGCGCCCATGAGAGAGATCCCGGGCGTGCAGGGGGGCCACCGGGCCGAGGGCTACCTGGGCGCCGCTGCCGCCGCCGCCGCTGCCATCACCTCAGGCAGCCGGGGCCATGGGACTCCACAGAGTGGGGGCGGGCTGCCCTCGCTCACGGACACTTTCGAGCAGGTGATTGAGGAGTTGCTTGAGGTGGAAGGAGAGGCGACGCAGCAACTGGGGCCCGGGGCTGACCAGGGCCAAGGAGGGGGCGGTCCCGCAGCCGTGGCTGACTCGAAGGACGTTGACATGTACGCCTCGCGGGTGATGATCAGCAACCAAGTGCCTTTGGAGCCGCCGTTACTCTTTCTCTTGGAGGAATACAAAAACTACCTGGACGCCGCCAACATGTCGATGCGCGTGCGGCGGCACTCGGACCCCGCGCGGCGAGGGGAGCTCAGCGTATGTGACAGTATTAGCCAGTGGGTGACGGCTCTGGACAAAAAGACGGCCATAGACATGTCGGGCCAGACGGTGACCGTCCTGGAGAAGGTCCCCGTGACTAACGGTCAGCTGAAGCAATACTTTTACGAGACCAAATGCAACCCCTTAGGGTACACAAAGGAGGGCTGCCGAGGAATAGACAAGCGGCACTATAACTCACAATGCCGGACAACCCAGTCTTACGTGCGAGCCCTTACCATGGATAGCAAAAGGAAGATCGGCTGGCGGTTTATACGGATAGACACTTCGTGTGTATGCACATTGACCATTAAGAGGGGCAGATAGTGTACACAATGTATAGATTTTATTGAGAGTTCTAAAAAAGAGACATAAAATAAAAAATATCTATTTGTGTAAATACATAACAGGGTAAATTATTCCGTCAGATGAAAATTTTATGGACTGCATGTAAAAAAGATGAAGTTTATACAGTAAAAGTGATACTACAGTCTATTTATTGAACATATTCATGATCTTGTAAACAATTAAAAAAAGATCTGATCAGTCATTTGCGCCCAGTTCAAATTACTATATCACATTCCTCGAGACATTGTGTTTTTTACGTTGCCAAGATTTTGAGAGATGAGGAGAGGAGGGGGTGAGGAAGAATTACATTCAAGGGGAAAAAAAGAAAAGAAAAAAAACTTGCATGCTGCTTCAATTGTGAATTGAGAAACTGTCCACTTTGGGAAAACAAGGAAACGATTTCCGACCAAAACATTCCGTTTACATTCTCAACCGTAACAGGATTTCCTCCTCTCAGTACTCTGTCTGTTTACTATCCTCAACTTCTCAAGGTAATGTTGGAAATACATACTATGTCAAGGTGCTGTTGTCAAAGCTTTGCTGTTTATTTTTTTATCCCCACAAGATGAAAAAATATATATAAAATATATATAAAATTTATTCATTGACATGTGTTCTGGATTAATATAATTCATTTTGTATGTTGTGAAGTTGTTTGCAATATTAAATTGAAATATTTGAAGAAATAAAATTACTATAGGCAACTGAAAAACAAAACCAATGTCAATAAAGTTTGAGCTCTCCCTTTGCAGGTCTAAATTTGGCACAAGCTTTGGAGAGAACCTCTTCTCTCAAAGCGAACATACAGTGGATCCTACACTCAAATGATTTCAAAAGGGACAGAGATCAATTGAAGTACCTACTATTCTCTCAGCATATATAAATATCAATATATAATCGAGAGGATCAAAAGCTAGTTTGAAGAATTTCGAAAATGCAGATCAACACGTCTATCCAATGTAAATAAAATGATCTTCCACAGAAGAACAAACAATCCAAAGAGTTCTCAGGTAAGAACTATTGTACACATGGCATGTAAGTTCTAAGGAAACCAGTCCCTCACATAATAATGTGCAGATCATCATCGCTTTGTCTGAAAGATAGATCAGTGGAGTCAACACTCCAATGCACTCCATGTGATATCTGATACACCTGAACACAGACCTATACACAAGCCTGCTTTCCTTCAAAGGCTGTTATCGGACAACAGAACAGAAACTGTGACACTGATACACTGCCACAGATAAGGGAGGGCACAAAGTTGCATCTGCTTATGGTAAGTATCTCAGTGCATCATAAGTACATGGACCGGGCAATAAAGAAAGGATGCTCTAGCAGAAAGTCAAAATAAATGATCATGAGTGCATCTTTCTCAGCAAACACATACCATTTTCAGACATATCTGAATCTAATCAAACAAAGAATCAGGGTACCGCAACCACAGTCCTCCATCAGTGTTTTTTAATGAGTAAAACCCTTGATTATAAAAACAAAATACACCGCCTTTACTGCAAAATGCAACCATATACAGCAATGGTGACTGGACTAGATAAGGATATAGACAATACAACATTCTCCTGGTGCATTTTACCCGAGAAACATCTTGCATGACTGAGTTATTTTTGTGAGGTTCAGATTTTCCCCAGTTCAAAGTAGTCCTTGGGAAGACCCAGCAGGGCCCTGTCCCATTTGCTACAGAAGTAGGCCATTCTATTCTCTGTTTCCCTTTCTACAATACCAGCAACTAAACTCATACAGTTTTAGCAAGCAGAACCAGTTTGTTTTGTGGCTTTGATAAAATCATCAAAAGAGTCTAAATAAATCCTCTAACAGAGCAACATACAGCTAATCATAATGCCATAAATTAAGGGCAATTATGTAAATTAATGACAGATAAATCTGTATTTTGCTTGATTAAAATCATTTCTGACTGAGTGTGCTCTTTTTTTATCTGTACATGACATGCATGGAATGCACAATGAAACCACCTAATCTAAAACCTCTTTAAAAAAGATTAATATTGTTTTACTGAATGGCACTGAAAGAGAAGACACCAAATGAATTTTCTTAATAAAATGGTATTTACATGAATACTTAAAATTAAGCTAAAGTAAAAACGTATATAAATGATTACAGAAACTCTACTGTAGCCGTGTCACACAGTACCCTGTAACTATATTCACAATATAGAATACCTAATTTATTTTGCTAAAATATATATACACTATATATTCCCTCACATATCATACAGTAAAATATATTTTTCCTCGAACTGCTCATAATAAAATTGTGTTTATTATGGTATGCAAAGTGCCTGCGCGGAAGTAGCGCAGGAATGATGCTCTCGAGGCGTCATTTAATCTCCTTGCATTAGCCACAGCGCTTAAGCTCAGCAAGCTAACAGCAACAAACGAGACGCGACTCTGGAGCTTTCGCCAAACGCAAACTCAATATCCAGGGCTAAAATGGCCTCGTTAGGAGAACCTGTGCGTCTGGAAAGAGGTAAGCCGCTCACTAAAACGCTTCCTGTTTAAATGAATGCTTGGAAGCTTGTGTAAATTACGCTTTTTGCTCTTAACATCTCGCTGTCACTTCATGAGGGTGGATTAGTGGACGACAGCGAGCTAGCTAGCTGCCCAATGCTGTATAAGATCATTCGTAATATTCAATACATTCCAAGACGTCTACGAAAGCATATTAAATGTGAAGCATGTATATTTATTTCTGTCGTTAAAGCGGCGTGTTTACTTTAAATGAAAGCCAAACACCAGGCTAGCTGTCAGGAGCAGTAATCTTTTGTGTGCACTGTTAGCATGGTCACTCCAGGACAGCGTTAATATTAGAGCTCAGCCTATTTGATTGTTTCTGCTGGATTAGTAGTCTTTCAGTGACATCCTGTCAGCCAGCATCTTATTTCTAGTTCAACTAACTTAATAGTTCACGGGACATTAAGTTGTGAAGAGGGAGCGTTGACTAACGTTAGTCGTTTAAGTTAGCCAAAGCGCAGATTTATTATGATCAGAGGTAACGTAACGTTATTTGCGTCTCTTTTAATATACGTCACTTAATAATACGTACAAATATATGATTACAAATATTTTCAGAATGAAGATATCTAAGTTAGCTCTGTGGCTTAAGCCGAGAACCCCAAATGTTTTTCGTGTAGAAGTTTTTATTTTTCAGATCGACTGAACACACTGTATTCCTTCTTATTTGTAGAGAAATTTGATAATAATAATAATAGAAAGAGTGTTTTTTTCATCATCATTAAACAAGCACGACAAACAATTCAATTTAAATGGATTTAAGGAAGATATAATTTACGTTCTGAGATATTTACTTGAGCCTGTAATGTTATTTGTTCACATCTTCAGATTGAATAATGCAAATGATTGTCCAGGGCCTGGCTCTTGCCCTCATTGTTTTGCATATGTTCTTTTCCAGACATATCTCGTGCCATTGAGCTGCTGGACAAACTCCAGAGAACGGGGGAAGTGCCTCCCCAGAAGCTGCAGGCACTGCAGAGGGTTTTGCAGAGCGAGTTTTGCAATGCCGTACGGGAGGTAAGTGTGCCAGCATCGCATTCAAATGAATGCAAGTCCTTACTTTGTTACTCATTAATGTGTAAAAAGTGCAGACTGTTTTGTCTCGTTCACCTGTGTAGGAGTACATTTGGTACATATGCAAACAGACATTACTTTGACGTGCACTTGAAATATTGGGCATATTTCAGGCCGTGATGATTGTGGTTGTCTTTTACATTACAGTGCTTGTAATTATTTGAGATTTGACCATTCAAAAGGGATTCCTCATGAAAATATAATAACTTTGCATCTTAATCCATTCTCTAAAACGGTTTATTTTTAATATGATGATATACTGTTGGATTTTGCTCAGTATTTTGTATAAAGTTGGGACAGCAAGATACACTCTGCTAATTTAAAAAATAAAAAAAATCATGATTTGCTAGAAAAAAAATTGCCATACATTTACCATAAATGTACAATCATTTACAGAAAAAAACTAGAAGCAACTGAAGCCACACATACACAAAATCACATTCTCTAGTCACATCCCCTAATCAAAATTTTAATGTTTGAAATGTTAAAATGTTCATCATATAAAGTGAAAAAAGCAAGAAAAGCTGCATAATAGTTTGAGGTTTCTCCATAAAATAACGCATGTACAACTGGATAATGAGAGGTCTGTAATCTGGGTCTGTTTTTGAAGAACGTGAGAATGATGAAAGGCTGTGAAGGAAAGGTTGTACGAAAGCCCTTAAACGGACTTGATTTTGGCCTATTATATGCAAATGACAAACCTTTGGCACACAGAAGCTCATTTAGAATAATTCAAATTCATCAACATTAAGTTTAAGTGCAAGTTCCTGTCAATTAGGTTGCATTTTTGTTGTTGTTGGAGCTTCTCCTGAAGGTAACAAAGACAACAAGGTGCGATGATAGTACCAAAGAACCACATAGACCAGTGATGGGGAAAAAAATAATAAAAAATTAGGCAGACAGAAGTTGCTTCATGCTCAGCAATACCCCCCACCTCCTTTCCGCTCAAGTACTTGGCTCATTTACTATACATATAAGTCGTTATGACTGAAGTCGCCCTCATCACTAATCCTCATGGCAAAGTGCTCATTCGTGTAGTGTATGTGTAGTTGTGTAGAAGAACTGAATTCTGGGTATTGATTTTGATGTCCACAAATAGCATCAATCCATTTGTCTGTTTCAGACCGGGCATAGAACTCAGCTGTAGTGTTCTGTTGCCCATGTAGTGAATCTAAGACTGTTGGCACTTGACTTGCCTCCTCCCTGCTGCTTGGTCATCTGTCGTGCTCACTGAAGACTCTGAAGTCTCAGCACAAGTGATGCTCACAGCAGAGATGCGCTTCTTTGCCTTGCGTGAGAGCCTAGAATAGAGCAGGGGTTTTTGAAAGCGAAGATTTTTGGAAAGATTTGTTTGCGGAAGATGGACAGTTTTGGGCCGAGCTAATGAGACCATCGTATGAAATGATATTGTCTATAAATCTAGGCACTCATCTGAAATGTTTAAACTGTATTTTTAGTTTTCATCTAAGAGAGCGATGTTTCTTTTTTTTGCAGCATATAATAATATTGTCTTGTCACTGTTTATTTATTTGTAACGATGTAATGTTGAAAACTTTTGTTTTTGATAAAGACTAAAATGAGAGCATTTTAAGTGGTTTATTTATTTATTAATTTTTTTAACGTTTAGGGATGCTCATTTCGGTTATTTCTCATAATCGACACTCGTTAACCGATTATTAACCGGTTAACTGTCAACATTATTTTAAATGAGAGTTGAATTCAAAGAATAATCGCCTGTGACCCGTTAAAAATAATAATATTAATATCAAAGAGGGCAACGTCCACAAAACTAAGTCTTACCACTTTCTGACATGACAGGAGTCCAATCGAGGCGCGAGTTCTTTCAGCAAACCTTCATTAACCGACAGCAGCTTTGCGTGGAAAGCGGAGCATTTGAATCACGTGACAGAACACAAACACAAAACTGGCGAGAGCGGCTCCGGCGGAAAACTGACGAGATCTAATAAAACTTTCAGATGACACGCAGCTCATTTCTCCATCACTATAAG